>APFE030423996.1:65861-185152 GCA_000404065.3 Pinus taeda
AGAGAGAGAGAGAGAGAGAGAGAGAGAGAGAGAGATTCCTTGAAGGAAAAAAAAAGTGCATTCATTCCACTAGTACACTCCAACTCCCCATCTTCGAAGATTAGCTCATGGAAGGTTCAAACGAGAAAAAGAGAGTTCTAATAAGATATTTATCAAGGTGAAAGCCACAACCCACAATATTAGTGGAATAATGTAGAAAAGGAAAAAAAAAGTGCATTCATTCCACTAGTACACTCCAACTCCCCATCTTGGGAGATTAACTCATGGAAGGTTCAAATGAGAAAAAGAGAGTGTTGAAGGTTCAAACGAGAAAAAGAGAGTTCTAATAAGATATTTATCAAGGTGAAAGCCACAACCCACAATATTAATGTAATAATGTAGAAAAGGAAAAAAAAAGTGCATTCATTCCACTAGTACACTCCAACTTCCCATCTTATGAGATTAGCTCATGGAAAGTTCCAATGAGAAAAACAGAGTGCTAATAATATATTTATCAAGGTGAAAACCACAACCCACAATATTAATGGAATAATGTATAATTTCTTCAACTTACATCATTAAAGGAAAGATTCAAATCATTTTTCTTTTTAGCTTAACCCACGAGGGATTTGAACTTTGAATCTCATGTTTTACATAGTATTTCATAACATGTCAATCACCAATTGAGCTGGTCCCCATGGGCTAAGGTTCAAATCACTTTATTACAATATTTTTTGTTTTGTTTTGTTTGAGAAGCAATAATATAACAAGGTTGTTCTCTAGGACTTGTGTTTTGAAACTTCATTAGTTTTGCACTTTGGTGTTTTGAACTTTCATTAGTTTTGCAACACCGATACAATTATTATAATTTTGAATAAAATCACTAGATACACTTTTTATCCCCCCTTCCAAACCCTATCCAACCCCACCCCCCGTACCAATAAACCCATCTATACCTCCCCTATATACCCCATGTTCTACCGCCCCTCCCCTCATAGCTACAATGTGTTAGCTCTAGTTTCACAATTTGAAAAACACTTTTACTCAATTGGTTAATAATGTGAAGCCCCCACGGCTTTGAATCTTTTGATATATTGGATCAAATATTTATATATTGGAACAAAATATTTATAAATAGTAAACAAGTGTTTATATTGGAGGAGTCAATAATGTGAGTCTTCTACAAATTCCTAGTATGAATGAAGCTCAAGATAGGCTCAACTATTGGATGGAAATGCATATAATTATATCAATTAAGCCTATACGTACTACATTCTCTTATGTCCATGAACCATAAAGTTATGAATGGCATTATTATGCTTGGGATTGAGATTCATGACCAAATCAAATAAGAAGAGAAGAAACATGATGTAGAGGAGCAATTGTTAAGAAACCTTGACATATTGATACTAATTATGTATCCAATTTCCTTCACCTTGGTTGCCCCATAACCCAACTTACAAGTGGCATCTACAATGGGTACCTATGGTTGGGCAAAAAAGTACTTAGCCACAACAACTTTCTTTGATCATCTTGTCAAAAAAATAATTGTTCCATCTCTACTTACTTTTTGTTTGTGTTTTTCTAATCTAATCAAACATATTGTTAACAAATGCAATTCAATGGAATTTTTTGTTGAATGAAAATTTTCATCCTTGATTGTGTTGCATTACTACAATTTACTATAGAAATGGATCAATGATCAAACATCATAACCCTTTTTATTTCATTTCAAGGTTGATAAACCCTTATTATTTGTTTTGGGGTGTTACTTTGAAGGAGAATTGATGACCTTTACTTTCAATATTTGTAAGGTTGTTTTGAAGGGGCCCAATGATCCTTTTCTTTTGATGTTGCAATATTTTTTCAAAAGTGTCATTCTAAATCTCCTTTCAAATAAGCTTGATAGCTCTTCTTTTGAGACCCTAGTTCGATGAGGCTTCTTAGTAAAAATATTGATACTCTTATCATTCAAATGGTTCCATATGTAATGTTTTGAATGGGTTCATGGTGGAGATGTTCATAATGGATTGTTGAGAATTTTCTCAAAAGGAATTAACGTGCCTGCTTCGACTAAAGGATGATGTTGGAAGGACCTTTGAATTTTGGCCAATGCTTAAACCTTCAATAATGGAAACTTGGATGGTACTATTAACCCATGTAGTAGAAATGGGAAAAGTATACCCCATCTCGTTAATGTGGATATTGAGGAGAAGTGTGTTTCCATTACGAATGTTAATGGGAAAATAACCTAAATTATAAGCTAAAATAATAACAAAGTTACAGCATTAGACTAGTAAGGGCATAAATCACGATTAAACATAAATGTTATAAATATATTTTTGTTGCCATTATTAATATGATATAATTGTTGTTGACATAGTGCTTAAGGTTTGGTTTTATTATTCAGTTAAGGGAAAAAGTATTGGTAGTAAGGGCATAAATCACGATTAAACATAAATGTTATAAATATATTTTTGTTGCCATTATTAATATGATATAATTGTTGTTGACATAGTGCTTAAGGTTTGGTTTTATTATTCAGTTAAGGGAAAAAGTATTGGTCTCAGCTCCATTGAGAGCATTTCATCATGGAAGATGCTCAAAACCCTTATAATTTTGAAGTATATGATCTGGGTGAATTTGTAGGCAAGAAATGCAAAGATGAAGTTTGTTGGATGTAGAAATCAAGATTATTCTCCTATTATTTCAAAAACTATGAGGAGATTGACAATGGAGATTTGATACCATGCTACAATGACAAATATCCAAAAGCAATCACACCATGGATTGAGTTTGAACAACACCAAAAGAGGTAGGGGGAATTAAAGAAGTCATAAGATGTCTATAAAGAGAAAGACCTACATATATGGGATAAATATACCATCAATGTATGTTCTCAATGAATCATATTTTATAAATATTCATGATTAGTTCAAGATCTTATTCACATAGGCAAAGGAGAAAAAATAAGCATTTCAATGATACCTTGTTAGGATATGGGACATATATACCATCAAAGTCTATTATCAATGAATCATATGTTGTAAATGTTCATGATTAGTTCAAGATCTTATTTGCATAGGCAAAGGAAAAATAATAAGCATTTCAAAGATAACTCTTTAGGAGTTTAGAAAAGAAAACCCACCTACTGTTTTTGGTGATAAATTTATTATTTAGAAGCTAAGGCTTAGATTATTGGCATGAGGATGTATTCCAAGTCCATGATTACTCTATATACATAAAGAGTTAGAGTGGTTATTTCCAATTTGAATGGAAGAGCATTAGTTTGGTGACATCATATTAAACAAGTCAAGAAAATCAATGAGAGGAGGATTGCTTGAAAGCAATTCAAGAAGTAATTCTAGTAGAAATGGCTACTTATAGATATCTTAATGGTAAAATCTAGGAATTTCATGAGTTAAATTTGAGATAAATGACCATTAGGCAAGTCAGAAAAAAATGAGAATCAATGAAAGGGGGATTGCTTGAAAGAAATTCAAGAAGAATTTTCAATAGAAATGGAAACTTAGTAGATATCTTGATGGTAAAATCAAGGAATTTCATGAGTTAAAGTTGAGATAAATGATCAAGGATGAATAAATGAATAAATTGTTCGAGCTATTTAGATATGTTGAAGTATATTAGAGATGAGGAGGTAAAACATCTCTTAAGTGGATTACATCAATCTTATAAGCACAAAATTGAGTTTGAATGAACCTCAAACTTTGGATGAGGTTGTTATAGAAGAAAAGAACAAACGGGTTAGAAGTTCATAGAGTATGAAAGTGTTTGTGTTAATGATATCAAAGTTTCAAAAATATAAAACGGTTTTAGATCTTAGGAGGATCTTGTAAGGAGTACATATATTTCATTACAAGTGACATAAGATTGAATGACACATAGAGAATGGATCAACATATATAAGTGATTCTTAGTCCATTCAATTAATCTTAATGGAAGCCAAAATTTCTACTTCTTACTAAGATGGAAATAATTTTATTGAATTACATGAAGGAAATTGCTAGATTACATGGATTTCCAAAAAGTGCAATACTCTAACATGGAATAACCCAATAGACAAATTAAAATACTTGTGCTAGAATTTCTCAAGGAAATGGAGGGGCGAATGACTAAAATTAAACAACAACTCACACAAAAAAGAGTTATGTAGATAAGAAAAAAAATAGAGAATTTAAAGTGGGAGAGCATGTGTTTTTAAAAGTGAACCCAAACAAAATGTCATTGAATTTGAGTGGTTGTACTAAGTTGACATATAGATTTTTTGGTCCATTGAGATATTGAATTGAATAGAACCATTTACATACATGCTTAAATTAACTGTGTCCATTAAATGTAGATAAGAACAAAAAATATAGAGAATTTAAAGTGGGAGAGCATATGTTTCTAAAAGTGAACCCAAAGAAAATATCATTGAATTTGGGTAGTTGTACTAAGTTTACATCTATATTTTTTGGTCCATTGAGATATTGGACTGAATAGAACCATTTACATACATGATTAAATTAACCGTGTCCATTAAAGTTCATAATGTATTCCATGTGTATTTGTTGAAAAATTATGTACATGATTGTAACTGTGTCATTGAGTGGAATTTGATTTAGGTGGAGCCATAAGGAGCCTTCTAGGTATAATCAATATGTATACTAGAAAAGGAGCCTTATAGGTACAATCAGTATGTATACTAGAAAGGAGGGTTATGGTGCTTTGGAACAAATCCATGGCACAGGTAAAGTTCTAGTGGATTAGCTATAGCTTAGAATAAATGACACAAGAAATGCACATGTAAAGTTCTAGTGGACTAGCTATAACTTAGAATAAAAGACACATGAAATTAAATGCTACGCAGGAAGCATAACCACATTTATTTTGAAAATTTGAATGAAATTTGCCTGTATACACGTACACGGTGCTGAACACTGAGGACAATGCTAAAAATAACAGATAGGGGAATGCAATGTCCTAGTTTTAATCCTAGATTGATATTATATATTTGTACGTGATGAAGGGCCACATTGACTAGCTATGGAATATGTTTTGAGTATTAATAATGAAATCATCACCAACTATAGATAGATAAGGAAAAGAGCATAGGGGACTATGATATCATGGGAGGGTGGTAGCTAGAGAGGCTAGACCTTTTGGTTTATATTTTTATCATTCCATTGTGGGAAATTAAGAGAAAATATGATTAGGTGAGCATCTTTGATGAGGCCATGTGGCATTTTGTGAGCATGCATATTTAACCATATCTTTGTACAATTTTCTCTACAAATCAGCTAGCTCACTGATATCATGTAGAAATTTCATCTGCAAATCAACCTGATATATGCAATGTACTAAATCATAATACTAAATCTACATCTACCATAAACTTTGCGGAAGCTTAATTGAACATGAGCAACATCAAGCATGAACAAATATAACTGAGAATGAGAAGTAATCAACCATAACATAGAAGATATAACTTGGGGAAACCACCAGCCTAAAACCCCATCTCTGTATTATCAACCAAGTGGAAATCCTCAACAACATACAAAAAGAATTAGCTCAAAAGTTATCCTGCTCCCTATGTACTCTGATGATGTAGCTCATGGACTTTCTAGGCTTGTATAAATAGGCTCCACAAGTCCTCCAAGCCCCTATTTCCTTGCACAGTTTTGACTGGGTTCCAATTACATAACGTGTGTGAATTGGCCCAAATCATACCCGCTATCACCTCAGGTCCAACTGCACAGTACCTAAGGAATAATATTCCTTCTGCATGCAAGGAATATTCACCAAGGAATATCCTAGCAACTGATAGTACACGGTACCTCATCTGATCTCAACTGGGTCTCTGTCTGAACTGACATGCATCAGTTATCCATGAGTGAATACTCAGTTATATGAAAATACCAGTTGTCACATGCATGCAAGCATCAAGAAACTGAATCTCATTAATTTAACAACTTGTTAAATTAAGCTAACTGGACTTGACTAAGTTAAACTAATTCAACTGATCCTTTCAATATAGAATTCATCCTTAATTCCTTAATTAGTGGAGCAAATCAAGGACACATTCCCTAATCATTGGAGAGATTATAGCATGTTCTCACAAAGACTTCAAGTTTGATTTTCCTTAACTAATTAACTCAAACTGAATTAATTAATTAATATTCAAACTACTGGTAAGACCAAATTCAAAATTTACTTCCTATTTCTAGTCGAGGGACTAAATAAAATATGAATCCACACTGCACTGCTAAAAATAGAACTTCTATTTTTAGCACTTCCATTTTTCATTCCTTATTTCCCAATCCAACACTGATGCCCAAACTTCTATTTTTAGCACTTCTACTTTTAGCAATTTTTGTTTGCCAATTTTCAACACTCCCTCTCAACAAGAAAGGCTTCCTCTTGAACCCGATCCTATACCTCTCGAATGTTCTGCATGCAACACATCTACCAAGTGCGGTTGCTCCAATAACTCTCGGAACAAAAAAACTCCCAACTGACCTCTCTGTTTGGCTAGAAACATACTCTGATGCTGAAGCTCTACCTGTTTTTGACAAGTGCTCCCTTTCTGACCTCTACGCTATTGCAACATCTCCATGCATCTCGCACCATTGAACCCTTCTCTATGCTACCCTGCACTGTGCAACACACTTGTGCCTCTCGCATTGCTGCAGCCTGCATGCTCTACACTGTCCTGGGATTCCCTGCACTGTAGCTCTCTTTGCCACTCAATTTGCATCTGTCTCTACCTAATCAGTTAGTTCTACTACTCCTCATCAGGGCTCCCGTAGCAAAGTCGAATCAAAGAGGTTAGGTACCTCAAGGATCTCGCCCCTCCTCCTTGGGACGATCACTCTACATCGCCCCACCTTCTACTTGGAGGTATGGCTGCATGTGATCCCTCAACCCACCTGGCTTGAATTTTCCCCCTATTGGAGGTCTCTGCATGAGTAGATGTCTTTACTCGATCTCCTCTCAGCTTCTCCTGTTGTGGCAGCTCAACGACCTCCTAAAGCTGCTGCACCAATCGTGGCTCCTCCACAATCGTCCAATCGTGGCTCCTCCACAATCGTCTAAGACTTCTTCTGGTGTTGCATGTTGAGAGGTAATATACCCTCCCTCTTAACCACCAACTCTCCATTAGTTGCCTTGCTACTCAAGGCTTTGCATGCATCTTTAACCTCAAGAGCATACAGGTTCTTGACCCGTGAAATGATCTGCTTCACCTATCTAGTGATGATGTGTCTAAGGAAAACCTTTCCCTTACTGAAGACTACATCATAGCCTCTGTCTTCCAGCATCACGATCGACACCAAGTTTCTCTTTAGTCTTGGTACATACTTAACATCGGTCAAGGTAAGACGAGCTCCATGCTCCCTCTGAAAAATAACCTTGCCTACACCTGAGACACTATACTTTTCATCATTACCCATCACTATGAGTATCTAGAGATCTTTCTCCTCCAAAGGACTAAACAAACTCTTGTCACCAGTCATGTGGAGAGAAGCTCCACTGTCAAGAAACCAACCACTTCCCACCATGGATGAAACCATGCATGCGAAGAGTGTGAAATCCAACTCGAATTGTGAAGCAAGTGTCTCACCTTCAGATCCTTCCCCAGACCCCTTCTTGGATTTCCTCAGTGGACAATTTGTAACAAAATGGCCCACCTCATGACAATGAAAGCATCGCACTTTCGATTTGTCAAACTTCTTCCCACCATGGGAAGAACTGGACTTGAAAAGAGAAACCTTCTCCTTCACCTTCTTCGCCTTACTCTCTAAGGCACAATTTTCTTCATTGTCAATGGATGAAGAACCATCTGTGGTGCTCCTTCTGATCTCCTCCTGCATCAAATCCGACCATAGTTGTTCCCAATCTAGCAATTTCTCCCTTCCATTAATCGAGTCCTGGTAGCTATGCCAACTCTTAGGAAGGCCAAGGAGTGGTAGAATTACCATGTCATCATCAACTGTCATGACCCCTACACTTGTAAGCTCATCCCTACATGTGGTGAGCTTGATCAGATACATAGAGATCGTGTCATCCTTTTCACACTTGATCTTTCGAAGTTTTTCCTTCAATGTTAGCTTCCTCTGATCACTTCTATTCTGATAAAGATCTTTCAATTTTTTCCACATAAAAAATGGAGTCTCCTTCCCTCCAGGAGGATTCTCCTAGCTCTATCCACACACTTCTTCCGTTCTGCCAGTTGAGTAGCATTATTCGGCTTCGGGACTTCTTGATCAATGAAGTCCTTAAGGTCATTATCTTCTAATACTACCTCCATGTGATCCTTCCAAGCTATATAATTTGAACTGCCATCAAGGGCATATTCAAGTCTCAACCCATAGAATGCCATCGGTGAAATAGATGTGATAAGAACTCAATTCAATATTCAGAAACCACAAAATTCAACTTCTCTCTCACTCTTTATACTGTTCTTCCTTGATCACCTGTGCTTTGATACCATGTAGAATTTTCTCTACAAATCAGCTAGCTCACTGATATCATGTAGAAATTTCACTTGCAGATCAACCTGATATACGCAATGTACAAAATCATAATACTAGATCTACATCTACTATAAAATTTTCAGAAGCTTAATTGAACATGAGCAACATCAAGCATGAAAAAATATAACTGAGAATGAGAAGTAATCAACCATAATCAACCATAACACAGAAGATATAACCAGTGGAAAGCACCAGCCTAAAGCCCCATCTCTGTATTATCAATGAAGTGGAAATCCTCAACAACATACAAAAAGAATCAGCTCAAAATCTATCCTGCTCTCTCTGTACTCGATGATGTAGCTCATGGACTATCTAGGCCTGTGTAAATAGGCTCCACAAGTCCTCCAAGCCCCTATTTCCTTGCGCAATTTTGATTGGGGTCCAATTACATAAAATGTGTGAATTGGCCCAAATCATACCTGTTGTCATCTCAAGTCCAACTGTGTAGTCTCTAAGGAATAATATTCCTTCTGCATGCAAGGAATATTCACCAAGGAATATCCTAGCAACTAATAGTACACTGTCCCTATCCGATCTCAATTGGGTCTCTGTCTGAATTGAGTCTGAATTGAAATGCATCAGTTATCCATGAGTGAATACTCAGTTATATGAAAATACCAACAAGCATCAACAAACTGAATCTCATTAATTTAACAACTTGTTAAATTAATCTAATTGGACTTGACTAAGTTAAACTAAGTCAACATCCTCTCAATATAGAACTCATCCTTAATTCCTCAATCAGGGGAGCAAATCAAGGACACATTCCCCAATCAGTGGAGAGATTATTGCATGTTCTTACAAAGACTTCAAGTTTGATTTTCCTTAACTAATTAACTCAAACTGAATTAATTAATTAATATTCAAACTACAGGTAAGACCAAATTCGAATTTTACTTCCTATTTCGAATTTTACTGCAAATCAAGGACACATTCCCCAATCAGTGGAGAGATTATTGCATGTTCTTACAAAGAATTCAAGTTTGATTTTCCTTAACTAATTAACTCAAACTGAATTAATTAATTAATATTCAAACTACAGGTAAGACCAAATTCGAATTTTACTTCCTATTTCGAATTTTACTTCCTATTTCTAGGCCAGGGACTATGACTAAAATAGGAACCCACACTGCACTACTAAAAATAGAACTTCTATTTTTAGCACTTCCATTTTTCATTCCCTGTAGACCAAATTCAAATTTTACTTCCTATTTCGAATTTTACTTCCTATTTCTAGTCCAGGGACTATGACTAAAATAGGAACCCACACTGCACTACTAAAAATTGAACTTCTATTTTTAGCACTTCCATTTTTCATTCCCTGTTGCCCAATCCAGCATTGATGCCCAAACTGCTATTTTTAGCAGTGCTATTTTATCCAGCACTGATGCCCAAACTGCTATTTTTAGCACTTCTATTTTTAGAAATTTCTTGTTGCTAATTTTCAACAATCTTTTTTTGTTGTTTGACGAGTTCATTGATTCATTATTCACTTTAATTGTGATGTCTTCTTGAAGAGAATAATGGTTTTATGGAAATGAGCCATTATTTTGGTTGTAAATTAATCCCTGTGATGTTCCAGTTGAGATTCCAGTTGAGAAATGCTCGATTGCTTGAATGAATTGATATTGTTGGTGAAATTTTTCATAAGATAGGTCTTTGGAGCTTGTATCATTAAGGTTTATTGACCAATAACATTACATCCATAGAGGGAAATGTAATAGGCTGAGGGAATACATTACAAAGAAATAAATATAGCCACATTTATTTTGGAAATTTGAAGTAAATTTGTATGTATACACCTACATGGTGCTGAGCACTAAGGACAATGCTGAAAATAAGGGATATGGGAATGCAATTTCCTAGTTTTAATCCTAGTTTGATATTATATATTTGTAAATGATGAAGGGCCAGAGTGACTAGCTATGGAATATGTTTTGAGTATTAATAATGAAATCGTCACCAACTATAAATAGATAAGGACAAGAGCATAGGGGACTATGATATCATGAAAGGGTGGTAGACAGAGAGGGTAGACCTTTTGGTTTATATTTTTGTCATACCATTATGCGAAATTAAGAGAAAATATGGTTATGTGAGCCTCTTGGGTCAGGCCATGTGGCATTTTGTGAGCATGCATATTTAACCATATCTTTTTTTGTTGTTTGATGAGTTCATTGATTCATTATTCACTTTAATTGTGATGTTATTGCTTCTTGAAGAGAATAAGGGTTTTATAGAAATGAGCCATTATTTTGGTTGTAAATTAATACCTATGATGTTCCAGTTGAGAAATACTCGAGTGCTTGAATGAACTGGTATTGTTGGTGAATTTTTCCATAAGATAAGTCTTTGGAGCTTCTATCATTAAGGTTTATTGACCAATAACATTAGATCCAAAGAGGGAAATGTAATAGGTTGAGGGAATACATTACAAAGAAATAAATATAGCCACATTTAATTTGGAAATTTGAAGTAAATTTGTATGTATACACCTACATGGTGCTGAGCACTAAGGACAATGCTAAAAATAAGGGATAGGGGAATGCAATTTCCTAGTTTTAATCCTAGATTAATATTATATATTTGTACGCGATGAAGGGCCAGAGTAACTAGCTATGGAATATGTTTTAAGTATTAATAATTAAATCATCACCAACTATAGATAGACAAGGACAAGAGCATAAGGGACTATGATATCATGAGAGGGTGGTAGCTAAAGAGGGTAGACCTTTTGGTTTATATTTTTATCATACCATTATGGGAAATTAAGAGAAAATATTGTTACGTGAGCCTCTTGGGTGAGGCCATGTGGAAATTTGTGAGCATGCATATTTAACCATATATTTTTTTGTTGTTTGACGAGTTCATTGATTCATTATTCACTTTAATTACAATGCTGTTGCTTCTTGAAGAGGATAAGGGCTTTATGGAAATGAACCATTATTTTAGTTGTAATTCATTATTCACTTTAATTACAATGCTATTGCTTCTTGAAGAGGATAAGGGATTTATGGAAATGAACCATTATTTTAGTTGTAAATTAATACCTGTGATGTTCCCGTTGAGAAATGAATGAACTGGTATTGTTGGTGAATTTTTCCATAAGATAAGTCTTTGAAGCTTCTATAATTAATATTTATTGACCAATAACATTAGATCCATAGAGGGAAATGTAATAGGGTGAGGCAATACATAACAAAGAAATAAATTTCTTTCCTTAGGTTGTGAAAGCTGAAGGGGAAAGAGACTAGAAGTCCACAATTCCTTTGTGGCTACTTGAGTATCTTCGATAATAATGACTGCTATGTAAATTGTGTGAATAGAAAAAGATTAAGAGCTAGTTGTTTATGAGAGATAGAGTTGGCATAGGTTCCCATCCTTGTGGTATCACAGACTCAACTTAGGGGTGGATTGTAATAATGAGTGAATGTGCAACAAATCCTATAGTTTTCTAGGATCTTTGGAATTTGTAGTTAGTTGATGATTCTTTCATTAAAAAATACGTGTTTTTTTTTTCCCTATATATTTATATTTTCATTTTGTTATTTAATGGTTACCATTCCTTCAATGTTGGATATTATTATAAGAAATTATGTTTCTTGGTATTTACATGAGTTCTAGCATGATATGCATGGTATCTTTATTTTCTCATTTTAAAGGAATGGTCATAGAGCTCGTAATTTTCCGAAAGGGAGTTTGAGTACCACGAGCATGGGTGTGTTATAGTTTTGTGCCCTTGGTGTGCCTAATTCATTTATAGAGAAGGCATAGTAATTCAATAGGATGAATGAAGGTTAGGGGTTGCTATTATTATTTCATTAAAAAATACGTGTTTTTTATTTTCCTATATATTTATATTTTCATTTTGTTATTTAATGGTTACCATTCCTTCAATGTTGAATATTAATATAAGAAATTATGTCTATTGGTATTTTCATGAGTTCTAGCGTGACATGCATGGTATCTTTATTCTCATTTGAAAGGAATGATCATAGAGCTCGTATTTTTCTAGAAGGGAGTTGGAGTACCCTGAGCATGGGTGTGTTATAGTTTTGTGCCCTTGGTGTGCCTAATTCATTTATAGAGAAGGCATAGTAATCCAATAGGATGAATGAAGGTTATGGGTTGCTATTATTGTCTGTATCTCTATATTTTATCTTCCATGTAAAATCTTCTTCAACACCTAACAATGTAAGGACCATATTGGAGGGTCTGTTGGGGAAGAAAGATGAACTAAGGGGACACCAACTAGAGAATGATCTCATTTCTTTGAGCCCAAGTAGCTTTGACACCCTATAGGACTTCCTCTCCAATTTCAATACTTTGCTTCAACAAGTCAAGGCATTTGGTATTGACAGGATAGAGGAAAAATCTATTCTTCTCTTCTCTCTAAGCCAAGTATTGAGTATTCTATCTTTTTTGTTTCTTCTCATAATAAAAGGATATCGATGGGAAAGGTTTGAAAGATTCCTTATATATATGACTTCATTGAATCACTCATACATGATGAAAATGAGCTCATTTATATGGGGAATCTAAAGTATTCCAAAGCCCATGCACTTGCAATATAAAAGAATAAGGATAAATAAAAAAGAAAGAAGGATACTGATCATAATAAGGGAGAAAGCAATGAAACCACTTAGGAGTCTTCTAATTAGAAGCTAGGTGTTGAAGGTGTTGGAACGTCCAAAATTCAAGGGGCTTCCCTGATATGAAGTCCCAATTAGACCTCACACTGTTTGGTGTAGGAGCCCCATTCAAAATATGGCCCTGTTCCTGAAGGAGTGGGTTTCAATGATGTGCCTGGGTTGCAATAACACATAGAGTGGTGTAATCATGACTTTGGTGAACAAGTGTATGACTCTGTGGAGGGTCAAGTGCAATGTATGAAAGGTTCTAACACATGAGGGGAAAATGAGTGAGCCCCTTAGAAGCCTGTAGTACACAACTTGAAAGGAACCCACGAGCATAAAGACATCATGATTTAGACTGCAAAATAGTTCACACGTTAACCATGAAGGAAATAAACAACACCACACATTCAATAAGATTCATACTAATACAAATGAAATAATTCATAAAGTGAAATAACATATATTACAAACATAACAAGAATAGTTCTACTTTATTCATAACATATGCATGAAAACGTGTTGTCTCTGAGCTTTTATTAAAGTGAAAGTTCCAAGCATACATATACCATTGACAATCCACTAGCCCCAATAGTGGAACATGAAGTCTACACCTACTCCTCCAAATAAAGATACCCCCTTTATGCTATGGAGAAGCCAAGGCTCTTAACAAACTCCCAAGCTGCTAATTCTAAGCTAAGAGCCTAGCCAAAATCTTGGCTTCCAAAAGCCATTTACATGAGTTATAAGTACATATTTATAACAAAAGGGATTACTATTCACTTCCCCTTTGTGACTCTTGGACTTCCCTCATGACTCTTCAACTTCTTTACAAGAAGTCTCTTCAAATTATTTACAACATGAATCTTCATATTCCACAATTGACACTTGGAATTTCACTTAAAAATTAATTACAAAATAATATTAAAATGCACACATACCCATATAAGACAAAATTGGGTAGAGCCAACTAGACAGCCTAATAAGACAAAAATCAAGCTTGAGTTTGGGGAAACTCCAACTCAACAACTTCGACTTGTAGATTCTCGGTCACATGATGATGCCAAGCTTTGTACTACATGATGATGATGCCAAGCTTTGCAATGGGATCGGGCTGAAAGCATAATCTAGCCTCCATGGAACCTGGGTACACTGATTTATGTCCAATCTACATTTCCTTCTTTAGCAAGAGCATCATAGTATTGATTTGGATAGTGCCACCAATGTACTTCTACATATTATTCTTATTTACTTTGAGATCTTCCTTGGTAGTGATCTTTCTAAACCAGTCCAAGTATTCTTCAACCTCCTACCTGACCTGATTCCTACTTTTGGCTTCAATGAGTAAGCCAATTGATGGGATATTATGCGATTCCACTAGGAAATCCATGTTGTTATACAATCGTACATAGGAGAATTGGATATTGGTGATGAATGAGGCGAGTTGTTTGTTTCTATGAATGATCATTTGCACTTTCTCTTTCTCCAAATCTGCCTATTGCCTTGTTTTCTTTGCCAAATCGGGTGATTCCCCTTTATATTGCATTAACCATTCATGCATGACAATGATGGTTGTATGGAAAACTTTAAGAGATTTTTCATTGTCCTTACACTTCTGTTGCATGCTGTGTAAGTGGACAATTGCCTTATGCATGGTGACAAGTTCTTTATACAAGCTCCACATAGTTTCTCCAATTCTTATATTTCACAAGTATGGCTGCCCTAAGTTCTTCTAGATAAAATTATGTGGGAGCTACATTCTGAACCTCTGCTCGGAGTTGTTAAAATTATTTCCTTGCATCCTACAAGTTCTGTTCCAATTGTTTGTTCTCGACGATCAGATAGTCCATATTTTCCTTTGTAGTAACTACGAAGACCAAGTTAGTTGCGACAATGAAACCTAGATTTCTTCTGGTGTTTGTCACAATAACCATTTCTATAATGAATAAAGGAGATGCAAGGTAATCTAGAAAACGTTCCTTCCTTGTTTGTACAATTTTTTTATTATTATTATTTTTTTATTTTTAAATTATTTTTTAATTTTTTAATTTTAATTTTAATTTTATTATTTTGTTTTATTTTATTTTTATTTTTATTTTATTTTATTTTATTTATTTTTCGAAATTCTTCGTAAGTCAGATTGTATGTGTCCATAATCGAACCATCATCAAGAGGAACAATTTCCTCTTCCTCTCTTACATCTTTCTCTACTAGAGGATGGGGATACTTGATTGTGACATGTTGTGTATTTGGCATCAGATCAGCATCTTAGTTCTGCAACTTCAATTCCACCTCCATGTCTTGGATCTTGATCAACTCCTCAATCTCTTGAGTGAGTTACTTGTCCTTCATCTATTTTCTCTCCTTGTCTAGCAGTAGGCTTTGTTCTTGTCCTTTGACATGTCTTCGTCCGACCTCTTGTTGTTCTACTCTTCATCTTTATTCTTCTTCCTACATCTACCTTTATTCCTCCATTCTCCTTTTCTCTTCTTCTTCCCTCTACTTCTGTTCTTCTTCCTACATCCTTTGTTTCCTCTTCTTCTCTGCTGATATGGCCACTTTAAGTATGGTTGGATCTGCTTTCATCTTGTGGCTTCACTCTCCCCCTAGACGATGAACAACTTTCATCTTTCCCTTCTCGCACACTGGGTTACACCTTTCCACTAGTACAACCTTTGGAGTGTTTTATTTTTGCGGAGTAACTTGTGATGTTTCAACGAAGCTGACTGGTTCACGAGATTTGGAGGCATTATAAAAAAGCTTCCTTGATCCTCCTCATGCCTATGAAAGGTCCTTCTTAGCCATTGATAATGAATCCTCATACAATGGTATTTTAAAACATTCCTTGGATTGTACAGATTGGAGTCCAAACAAACGATTACTAATTTATCTATTGCCTTACCTTTGGTGTTTGCAACTTTGATATTCTTGATTTCGTACAAACTAATCTACATAAGAAGAGTGGGCCAAGGTGCTTTCTTCTTCCTGCGCAAAGTTGTTGACAACCCCATGGAGAGATGACATGCAAATTTTTGCATGAATAATTTATCAGTGGCATACCTCGATAAAAGCTGCAAATAATTTTTTACGTCGAACACTTTGAGGAAAGTGCCATCCAGTGAGGCAAACCAATCTGTGATCTTCGAAACTGCTTCCATTTCCCCATGTGACATGCAAGCTGGCTCTTCCTTAAATACCAACTTGTACAATGGAATGAGGAAGTGATTAGTCAAATTTTCCATTACTTCTCTATGGTTGCACTCCAAAAGAAGTTTGCAATAAATGTGCTCGACATGCTCTTGTGGTGTCCAAGTGCAATTCATGCTAGGAAATGCATTATGGGCATAGATTGCATCTAATAGATATGCATACATGTAAAACATATCTTTCTTTCTCTTGGGGTGACTGAGGGTATTAGCTACAAGGATCCTCAACTATTGAGCCAACGAGTCTGACCAGTTGAATAATCTTCCTTCTTTGACAAACTGGTTCGGTAAGAATGCCCACCCTTCAGGGAAGGTATTAGTGCTATGTTGTCCATATATTTTGCAAAATAGAACTATGAAGAGTTGATAGGCCCTCCTAAGAGATTTTTCCTTGGAGGTGTTGGTAGGTGTCTGACAGAACTTTGTTGGATTTGGATCTTTCACCCAACTTTTGACAATATCATTTATGCTCAAGTAGCTGGTGGCAACATATAGTAAGAATCCATGAGTGATTCCAACTCTGGGAAATGATATATTAGATGATAATCTGGTGCCAGAAAAGAAGCACGCCTTTATCTGTTGGCATTGCTTAGAGTCATAGTATTTGGATTTGTATGAAAAACCATCTAGTTGACAACTTCACATGGGAAAGTTTGATACTTGCATGTAACCATTAGTAACATGACTTCTAGACATTGATATACACCTAATGCTCTTCAAGGTATACTTTGAGGCTTCTTGCTGAGAATGCTTCATTCACTTTCTTCCATGTGATATCTAATTATTTTTCTATGAACAATTGAGTATCTACGTAAACTGACAAGTTCATTGGCGTACTCTCAACTTCCTCCCCCGTGCTGATTTCTGTTGTATCCTTTGAAGAAGATCCCTTTGCTGCCATGAGGTCAGTGACTGATGAAGATAAGTGCACCAATGGAAAAGACAAATTATCTTTAGAAAATTCACTCTCAAATCAAGATCACAACATAGACCACTGGACCGACACAAAAAAATTATGCAATTATTGAGGTGAAGGAGGGAGACTGCCTGAACTACAAATTGCGCAGTCTCAACAACCAGTGGAGTAGCTTGAGGCTAGAGACTACGTAATGCACAGTTCAGCTTGGGAATACTAAGGTTGAGACTGCACATTGTGCAGTCTCAATGGCCAAGGGACATGTTTGAGCTTTGAAACTGCACAATGTGCAGTTGGGAAAGATAGGTACTTTGCATTTCGTAGTCTCAGAGGCCAAGCATCAAGCTTGAACCTTTGAATTTCTTAATTCCCAACTAGAAAGGGTAAGGGAAGGGAATATATGCCTTGAAAGAGTGTGGGAAACTAGAAGATATAAGTGATGGTGATGGTGATAGATCAGTGCAAGTCAAGTGTATAAGATAAACATGCAAAAGGAAAATAAACATGAAAGGAGAGTCACTGAAATGACGACCACTAATGGGAAAAAAACAAGAAAAATGATGCGACACTTGTAAAAGGCAAGCGGAAGACCAAACCAACACTTGTACAACCTAATATAATTCAAAACACCAGCAACCATGAAAAGAAACTGAAACAACACTCACAAAAGCGAAATGGAAAAAAGTGACAGAAAAAGTGACAAAAGATGACAAAAGCAAAACTCACTGAGAAAAGCGCCGCAAACTCCACCTAAGGCTCCTTGATCTCCTTGGGAAGGCTAGAGCTTGAGTATCGAATGCACAAATGAGCTTTAGGGAAATCCCTTATATAGATTTAGATTGATTAGGGTTTATGATGCACATGCTTAAAATCAAGAAAAAGGAGACACGAAAAGTTCCAAATATGCCACCTTCGAGAAACTAATTAATAACTCCCTATTTTCTAGGGAGGGGAAAAAAGCAAGAAAAATGATGTGACACTTGTAAAAGGCGAGTGAAAGACTGAACCAACACTTGTACAACCTAATATAATTCAAAACACCAGCAACCATGAAAAGAAACTGAAACAACACTCACAAAAGCGAAATGGAAAAAAGTGACAGATAAAGTGACAAAAGACGACAAAAGCAAAACTCATTGAGAAAAGCGCCGCAAACTCCACCTAAGGCTCCTTGATCTCCTTGGGAAGGCTAGAGCTCGAGTATCGAATGCACAAATGAGCTTTAGGGGAATCCCTTATATATATTTAGATTGATTAGGGTTTATGATGCACATGCTTAAAATCAAGAAAAAGGTGACACGGAAAGTTCCAAATATGCCACTTTTGAGAAACTAATTAATAACTCCCTATTTTCTAGGGATCCTTTTTTATTTTTTACTTTTTTGAGAAAATGAACTTGCACATTGCCAAGAAAGCTTACGAAGTTCTTACGAACTTCTTAAGGACTAGGCAACTTCTTGACTCAGTGCATTGTACAATTTTTGAGCTCAAGGAGATGCTCTACGTAGTTCCAAGCTTAAGGTCGAGATGTCATCCAGTACTACTTAGTTTCTAAGCTCAAGGCTGGCTTACCATATTAGATTGCATGATTCTAATCATCAAGGCTGGCTTGCCATATTAGATTCCATATTAGATTGCATGATTCCAATCATCAAGGTTGGCTTTCCTTCCAAGATTGCACAATTTTTGGAGGAAAGCCTAATAATGCAACAAGTTCAAGTCAAAAGGTTGCTTGTGATTGCACTATATCAAACTGAGATCAATACATCACAAGAAAAACATGAAAAGATACGTTTTTATCATAGCATGAATAGTTGATGATAGTGAAAGATAAGTATGTAGTTCCTAAGCACTGGGCAACTTCTTGACTCAGTGCATTGTGCAATTTTTGAGCTTAAGGAGATGCTCTGCACAGTTTTTGAGCTTAAGGTCGATATGTCATCAATTACTATTGTTTCTAAGCTCAAGGCTGGCTTGCCATATTAGATTGCACGATTCCAATCATCAAGGCTGACTTGCCTTCCAAGATTGCACAATTTTTTGAGGGAAGCCTAATAATGCTGCAAGGTCAGTCAAAAGGTTGCTTGTGATTGCAAGATATCAAATTGGGATCAATACATCACAAGAAAATCATGAAAATATAAGTCTTTATCATAGCATGAATACTTGATGATAGTGAAAGATAAGCTCCTGTGGACAGAAGGAAGGCTCCAAAATCAAAGCATGGGAAATTTTTTGGAGGGTGATTGTAGCTACAATAGTAGGAAAATTAAGGAAAAAATAAGTGTAGTTGTCTATTGTAATAGAGGATTTCATACAAAGATATCATACATGAAGAATACCATCAATATTATGGAACAAGTACTTAATCATCATAATATTTAATATAACATACTAGATAATGCCAAGAATAAGCCGTAAGATAATACCCAATAGGATTGTTGTAAGGAAAATATTTTAACTATTGCTTCATAAATTCCATCCCCAACACAACCTCATAGTCATCAATCCGCACTATAGTGAAGTCCACCTTCCCGGTCCATTCACCAAGTGTTGTGTCCACCATTTCAGCTACACCAAGAACTTCATCCGGAGGAGAATTCACTATCTTCATATGTTCCTTGATAGGTACATATTTCAGCCCAATCCTTCTCGCAGTATCTTCTCCCATGAAGTTGTGAGAGGCCCCACTATCCACCATAGTGAGTATATCAACACCTCCAACCTTCATCCGAACATACTCCAACTTATTCCTCTCAGGATCCTTTCGAGAGATCACCTCTGTAGCAGCAACAACTCCAAGTATCTGCATCATCCCACATCATGATTTTTATTCTTTTTCTTCTTGTAGTAATTCTCTTATTTTAATTGAAGACAACACCACTATGAAAGTGTGTTTCTAGGGTAGAGTGGATCTTGATTATGGAAACTTCTAAAATGTGATCCAGGTTCTAGAGATATCCATGAATCTATTCTCGATCTATTAGATCACTTATTTAGGGACATGAAAGTAGGTCAAATTCATTTGGAATTTAATGGTTATCTCAAAGATGTTATACCGTTCCAAAGTTTTCATTGGGGATGTGGATCACCATTATAGGTTGTAAACCTTTTCTCTCATTTTGTTGCTAAATCATATTTTCTTTTTCTTATAACACATGCAAATGAAGAAAGAAGGGAATAAGTGTCAAAATGGAATGTCCCTTTATCCATTCTAAGAGGAACCTATAACATCTTTGCCACTTCATGTTACTTGATATGTAAAATTCCATGGATAGATATCCATGAATCTACTCTCGATCTATTAGATCACTTATTTAGGGACACGAAAGTAGGTCTAATTCATTTGGAATTTAATGGTTATCTCATAGATGTTATATGGTTCCAAAGTTTTCATTGGGGAGGTGGATCACCATTATAGGTTGTAAACCTTTTCTCCCATTTTGTTGCTAAATCATATTTTTTTTTTATTCTAACACATGCAAATGAAGAAAGAAGGGAAATAAGTTTCAAAATGGAATGTCCCTTTATCCATTCTAGGAGTAACCTATAACATCTTTTCCACTTCATGTTACTTGATATGTAAAATTCCATGGATATTCCATTAGAACAACTCACCATGATAGATTTTATAAAATAATTAGAATCAAAACTATGAATATTAATTTCCTTTCTATCCTAAATTGTTTAGTTACTAATTTTCTCTTTAAATACATGAATACATGAAATTAAAAGAATAGAGAACGAAAATACCATCCACAAATAAAAACAAGTTTTACTATAGGAAATCCTTACTAGAAAAAATCTAGCTAAATGTGTATAAAGAAAGAGGTACTCTCTACAAAGTTACTTGAGACCTGGGACTATAAGGAAGCTATAAAATATAAGCCCCCTCTAATTTTCTCTCTAACATCCCACTCCTAGCGACTCTACTCAACTATGGAACAAATTACAATAACATAGAAGGAAACTCTTGTTCCTCCTAGTGTCTTGATATTTAACATAACCTTATAACCAACTAGAGGTAATATTTGACTCCCTCAATCCTCAACTATAGCTACAATTTTGGACCTTCTAGGTCCTTGTTGAAAGTTCATAGGCGACTAGCCCCATATGCATGAGTGGGGGATGACAAGGAATCCTCTTCTACCATGATGGTCAACATGGTAGGTTGACTTACGAGAGGCATAACTCTTCCATACAAACTCCATTTGAAGTAGTTCTTGCATAGTTGGAAATATCTCTAAGTGTATAAAATTAGAGTATATGGCACAAGTTAGTTTTTTTGGTGAAAACACAAATTATTTAATTCCTTAATAAGGCTCCAGAAGATTATAGGCCACACCTCTCTAAACAAGGACCTGTTATAAAAATGACCTTGCAAGCTTATTCCTGCAATTTTTTCCACTCTAAAAGGATCAATTTAGATGAATAAAAACTCTACTTTGCTTAAACATTGTGCTTTTGATACTTAGGGTCTCGAATTCCTATGCATGGGTTTTCAGGAGGGTTTATAGGGATACAGGGTTACCAAATCTATGGTCTCTGCTTGTAAATCCGCCTCCCATTCAGCTAGGAATGAACCCTATCTAACCATTCAATACTCACTCTTTATTCTCAGTTTCAAGCTTGTTGGAAACTACATACATATATTAGTGCTATTTGTTTACTTGCAATATCAGTAATTACTTCCGGTTCATGATTCACTAGGTTTTGAATTTTACGCAGGTTCTAGTTTTCTTTTCGTACAGATTCTTTAATATACAAAATTCCTAGGTTGATTTTTTTCCTACTCATTTCATATGTTAAGCATTGTACATTTAAATATCTTGCACGGAATTTTCTTATAGTCTTTAAACCAGTAAAAACATACCTTACCACTAAGCTTTTATGGGAAGCTTTTGGTCTGCAAAATATTTATTGAATGAAGTGAGGAAAATTTTCCTCTACCTTCTCCTTGGAGTAGGGTTTATATTTTCCTTGGAATCTACCCTTTTAACCCAGTCTTCCAAAGGTCATGTTGCCCTTGTAGTTTTGGACCACTTCTACAAAACTATTTCCTCTTCCAAATTTTCTTGAGTATCTGGTGTTGCATCCTCCATAAAAGTTAGGATCTTCTCTACATCCCAATCCAACATGAAAGGCTCATAGATATCGAGATTCTCCACATTTACTATTGAGAAAATGCACATGTATGGGACTAGGCTAAGTTTGTAAGCATTATATCCCACCTTTCCCAATCTCTCGAAAGGGCCATACTGAAGAGCCTTGATCTTCTTACTAATACCTTGTAATATTTCCTCATTCAACTGTAACCCTGTAACCATACTCTATCTCCCACTCTAAATGACTTAATTATTTTGTGTTGATCATGCCTAGTGTTACATTTTTATTGTGACTTATTTAACATATTTTGTACTTGCTTCTTAATATTTGTTTTTCTCTTAATGCATCTCATATGATATCCTCCCTCACTGCTTGTTATCCATATGCACCATCCAAGGGTGAAGGTGGAAATCTTTTAAAGCAAGTTTCAAAAGGGAAATTTGCAATGTAATTGTGGAATAATATAATATAATAATGTTATATAAGACCATGCTTTCATCCTAGGTCCTTGAATGCTTCAAATTATAATCCCTAAAAAGCTGCATAAAATTCCCATTGACAACTTTTGTCTACCCATGGGTAGAATTTTATAGACCTTTTCAAATTCATTTCCATCTTATTCCACAATGTAGTCCAAGATGGACTAAGAAATATAGTGTCCATATCTGAAATGATGCTAAATATTCTCATTGGTATCATAAAGTTCACTTAGACCTATTCAAAGAAAAAAATTCTTCTCATCATTTTATGACATTTTTAGAAAACTTGAGGATACAGATCTTGTTGAATCCTAACCCTAAACCATGGGTAGAATGTTATAAAACTTTTCAACTTCATCTCCATCTTATTACACAATGCAGTCCAAGATGGACTAAGAAATATGGTGAAATGATGATAATTATGATCATTGGTATCCTAAAGTTCACTTAAACCTATTCAAAGAAAAGATATATTCTCATCATTTTATGGATTTTTTACAAAACATGAGGATGCACATGAGGATTTTCTTGGGAAGTGATTAACCCAAGCTACTTCATTTGTTCATGCTAACAATTCCATGACTAAATTAAATGGTTTACATAGCAGACCAAGAGGTAGAGTATATGTTACCTAAGAAAAAGGAAAAATCACATACTGCCTTTTTTTATCATGGGACATGTTGGTTAAGTCAACACATAGGAGATAGGGGAAAAGGGTCAATAGAAAAGAGACAAATAAAAAAGAGGAGACAAGTAATGTAAGTGGATGCAAGAGGCCGACCGCAAGGAGTAGAAAATGAAAAATCTCATGGAGGAGTGTGAAGTGAAGAGAAAAAAAGTTAGGACAATGATCCCTATCTATTTATGGTGTATGACCAATGTTGTGTATCATCTTTGTGACGGGATAATGAATACTCAATGGATATTTTGATACACTAGTGCTACCTGTCTTGGTTGATAAACCTCTAAGTTCTTTCCTTAGGGGTTGATAAACCACTTAGAGCTTTCTAAAGGACGATTAAACCAATATGGTTCTTGTTGGAATGCTCGTAAACCACATGGTAGGTGGAGTCACTGTAGTGCTTACTATTGGAGGTAATAGATAAACCACCCATATAGTGTGCTATGGATTCCTATAGTGTTTGCCTTCAAAATATAGTTGAATAAAAACCCTACTTAGGGAAGATTTTTGTTTGCAAAATATTTATTGAATGAGGTGAAGAAAAATTTCCTCTACCTTCTCCTTGGAGTAGTGTTTATATTTTCCTTGGAAGCTACCATTTTAACCAAATCTTCCAAAGGTCATGTTTCCCTTATCTTGTTGTTTTGGACCACTTCTATAAAACTATTTCCTCTTCCAACTTTTCTTGAGTATCTGGTGTTGAGTCCTCCATAAAAGGTAGGATCTTCCTTACATACTAACCAAACATGAAAGGCTCATATATATTGAGAGTCTCCACATTAAATGTTGAGAAAATGCACATGTATGGGACTAGGCTAAGTTTGTAAGCATTATATCCCACGTTTCCCAATCTCTCAAAATGACTGTACTGAAGAGCCTTGATATTCTTACTAATACCTTGTAATATTTCATTATTCAAATTTAACCATACTCTATGTCCCACTTTAAATGAATTCTTTATTTTGCGTTGATCATGGATAGTCTTATATTTTTCTTGTGACTTCTTCAACATATTTCATATTTGCTTCTTAACATTTGTTTTGCTCTTAATGCATCTCATATGATATCCTCCCTCATTACTTGTTATCCATGTGAAACATCCAAGGGTGAAGGTGGAAAATATCTAAAGAAAGTTCCAAAAGGGGATTTTCCAATAGAATTGTGGAGTAATTTCTTATAAGAGTGTTGTATCTAGACTATGTTTTCATCATAGTTCCTTAGATGCTTCAAATTATAATCGCAAAAAATCTACACAAAATTTCCATTGACCACTTTTGTCTACCCATGGGTAGAATGATATAAACCTTTTCAACGTCATTTCCATCTCATTCCAAAATGTAGTCCAAGATGGACTAATAAACCAGTGGCCATGATTCTAGACAAGGGAAGGATCATGGGGCCTCTCCCCTTTAAATACAACAAAGCTTGGGACAGCAATGAAGAATTTCGAAATTTGATCAAGGAGCAGTGGGCAAAGGAAATTATTGGATCGCCCCATTACATCTGGGAAGCCAAGCTTAAATCCCTCAGGACTGTTGCTAAACAGTGGGCAAGAAACCATGTAGCAAAGGAAAACAAAAAAAGAATCGACCTCCATATTCAGCTAGAGCAATGGAACCAGGAAAAGGAGAGAATCCAGTACACAGAGGAGGACCAAGCCAAAGAGAATGAAATGTATAAATAATTGTACAGGAAAAATAGGATGGAAGAAGAAGAGTAGAGACAAAAATCTCAGTGCCTTTGGCTCAAAGCCAGAGACAAAAATACCTCCTTTTTCCATAACAGTCTAAAGCCTAGACGCGCAGGGAATCAAATAGAGAGAATCATGGTGGACGGAAGAGAGATAAGGGACCAGGAAGAAATCAAAGAGACTGCCTACAGACACTACAATTCACTCTTATCCGCAGACCCCCAGCCACAGGATAATGAGGATTTTCTCAGCTTAATTGAAAATAAAATCTCAGAAGCCCAAAACAGAGAGCTGGACCAAGAGGTCACGGAAGAAGAAATCAAGTGGTCAGTCTTTAGCATGCAGCAAGACAAGGCACCGGGCCCAGACGGGTTCACAGTGGCCTTCTATAGAAATCACTGGGAGACAATCAAGAAAGACTTTATAAGGACGGTGAAAAACTTCTTAAAATGCAAAATGGGGAACAATATTAAATCCTCCCATCTAGCCCTCATCCCCAAGGATCCCAACCCCCAATCCTTTGACCGATTCCGCCCAATCTCCCTGTGTAATGTCTCTTACAAAATCATTACCAAAATCCTCGCCAATAGGTTAAAAAAACTTCTCCCCTCCCTCATCTCAGAGAATCAAGGGGGCTTCGTCCCAAGAAGACAAATAATGTCATTCTTATCCAAGAGGCAATTCACAGTAGCATAAGCAGGAAGGAAAGGGGCATGATCATAGACATGGAAAACGCCTTCGACAGAGTCAATCACCACTTCCTTAAGGAAGTTCTTGTGAAATTTGGGATATCTAGCACCTTAATTAGCATTATCATGGAGTGCATATCTCATCCCTGGACAGCCCCTTTGATTAATGGCAGACCAAGCAATTACTTCCGAAGCACAAGGGGACTGAGGCAAGGCTGCCCTCTCTCCCCTTTCCTATACATCATCATGGCTGAAATGTTGAGCATACACTTGGAAAAACTTCGAAGGCAAAAAGAAATCACAGGAATCAGTATAGTTCGAGGAACCAAGGGGATAAATCACTCTCTCTTCGTAGATGATACACTCCTAATTGGGGGAGCCTCCAGTTTGATGGCAAGAAGATTCAAGAAAACGCTAGAATCCTTCCTTCTAGCGTCCGGAGCAAAGCTCAACAACAACAAGTGCATGATATACACTTAGAACGTCCCCAAACACATCATTCAAAGAATTTCCTCAATTCTGGACATCCCAGCTCAAAGGAAATGGAGCTACTTCATGTACCTGGGACTGCCTCTAGCAAAGGAATCGGTCAAAACTGAAACCTGGGTGAAACTTATAGAAAAACTGAGAGGAAAACTCCAGAGTTAGGGGATGACTTGGCTCAACCTGGCTGGAAGAACTACTCTCATCAAAGCCATTCTCTCTGCTCTCCCCATTTATCAGTTCACAGTCACTCTTGCCCCTGCTAGCACCCACAAGCATATGGAAATAATTATTAGGAGCTTCCTTTGGCAGGGAGGAAGGCAGGACTCCAAAAAGTTCGGCCTTGTTAAATGGGATCAGGTCATATTACCGTTTGAAAAAGGAGGGCTAGGAATAAAAATACCAAGATTATCCAACATGGCCATGGGTTTCAAACTGATATGGAGAATCCTCAATGGGAAAGGTGCTTGGTGGACAGAAGTAATCAAAAGGAAATATCTGAATGGTCCCAACTCCAACATTCTATCTGAACCAATTGTTGACAGGCAGTGCACTCCAGTCTAGAAGCTCATTAAAAAAACTCTCCCCCAATTCAAAAATTATATCTCTAGAGCTCGGGGAAGTGGAAGAGATATCAGCATCTGGACCGATTGTATAATGGGAACAGGACCAAGGAATGCAACCCAAAATCTCAGACCCCTTCAAATTTGGATGGAAGAAAAAAATTTAAACTCACTATATGACATCTCCACTTGGGATAAAAAAAGATGGCAGGGCTGGAAGCACCTCTCTCTTCCAAACAATCTAAGGGATCTTTGGGCTGAACTCAAGCTAACTCTTTCAGGGTCAGCTCCCCTCAACAATATGATCGAGGACAAGTATGTTTGGGATCCCAATGGCAGAAACTACACAGTCAAAGAAGGCTACAAGATCCTCCAAAATGCCACGGCTACCAACAATTGGGCTCTCCAGAAAGTGGTATGGAACTCTAAATGCCTCCTGAAGGTCAAGTTTTTTAACCGGACTCTCCTCAAAGGAAAAATCCTCACAGCTGAAAACCTTAGGAAAAGAGGCATCCTAGGTCCCTCAATATGCTGTCTTTGCCGATCAGCTGAAGAAAGCAGCACCCACCTCTTCCTTGAATGCTCCTTTGCCCAAAACTGTTGGAAGCTCATCACTAGCCCTCTAATTAGAAGAGAAATGCCCAACCAGATCACCTCTCTCCAAAAAAATTGGGGGAACAGCTACCCATACCCCAAGAAAAACAAAACTCTTGTCAAAAGATTGTGGAGCAGCATCCCCCCAACCCTTTGTTGGCAAATTTGGATCACCCGAAATAAATGCATTTTCAATAACAAGAAGCCCAACATTCCAAACACTTTGGCAAAAACAATAGCGCTTATCTCCGAGACCATAAGTGCTAATGGAATGTCCCAACCAGATCAAGAAAGTTGGAACCAAAGGGAGGCCGAATGGATCAACAAATTTAGTCTAGACACGAGGAACTCTATTGCCTTAAAATTAGGCCAGAAAAGGAAGGAGTGGAAGCTCAGAGGCTCTAATGAGGAAGTTACTGATTGGATTCTAAATCAAAAGAGGCCTTCCCTTCAGTTTGATGGGGCCTCCAAAAATAATCCGGGTCAAGCAGGTGCAGGAGGAGTTATTAAGGACCACCAGGGAAAAATTATGGTGACTTACAAGTGGGGACTGGGCATCATCACCAACAACAAGGCCGAGGCTTATAACCTCTTCCTGGGTACCTCAATCCTGAAGAAACTTGGATTGCAAAACCCAATCATAATTGGCGATTCAACCATTATTATTGCTACCATGGTCTCAAGGAGCGAATTCAAGCAAACAACTTTGAACAACATCAAAAACAGGATCATCGACAACATAATAGAAATAAAAGGGGCCACTTTCAAACATGTGCTGAGAAGTAACAACAAGGAGGCAGATGATCAGGCCAACAAGGCAACCAGCAGGTTGGTAGGTCAACTTAGAGAAAATGATTCCACCTATGACAAAGCAATTCCTTAAGCTGTCATATCCCATCCCTTCTCCTCAGAATCTGGGTCACCTCAGACCTCACTCTCCTCGAAATATGCATACCTCCAAGTCTCCTTATCCTTTGCCAAATCTCCTCGACTGTGCCACTCAGTCCCTCCTCTCTCCGATCCATGCCCCTGTGATCATATATGTCACCTCTCTTAGATTCGAGCTCGTGTTCTTCATGACCTCCGCCAACATTCTCAGGTGTCGTTCAGGCGGATTGCACTCCAATATCTTCTTCGCCTACAGCAAAATCTCTGACTGGATCCACAGTCACCTCAAGGATCGGATTCACTTCCACTTGAACTCTCATATGAGCTCCTCCTCTCTCTCTATAACTAGCAGCTTCGCTCCCTCCTTAACCCAGTTTTCATTGCTACGAAGGTCTCGGTTCTCGCCCTCTTCCAGCACAATCCTCCTCTTGAAGCAGCGTGCACTCATTTTGAGTGTGGAGGTCGATCCAAGACAATGGTACTCCAGGCATTTTCACTCACTGGTTTTCAATTTTTACTAACTGGTTGCACTCATTTTGAGTGTGGAGGTCGATCCAAGACAATGGTAAATCCAGGCATTTTCACTCACTGGTTTTCAATTTTTATTAACTGGTTGCTTGTCTCTCTGTCTCAGCGCTCCTCCCCTTCTTTCACCTTTCCTCAGCTTTCCAGCTCCCCTCCCTGCTTCTCTGTCCCCCTCTCGAACAGAAACATAGTACTACTCTCCCCTTCTCTGCATCCTTTATCCCCCTCTACCGCCCATTCCCTCAGATATTGCCTTCAGCAGCATCAGTCCTCTGGTTCCTTTCTTCAACTAGGCGAAATGGCGGATCAACAAGAAGCACAGGAGCCCGCTGCCAATCCTTTGGAGAATGTCATTATGAACAGCGAATGCACTCTCTGCAAAGCGAACACTTTCATGATCGCTAGATTCATCAAACGCTTCAATGACCTTAAAGAGGATTATCATGCAGACAACAGTCCAAAAGGAAGAAGCTGGAGAAGCAGAAAGCAGAGATCGAGGCCCTCAAGGAGAGATGCACCCACTTAGAGGAAGCGATTGCCGACATCAAGACTTTAACCCAGAGCATGCAAGCTGAAGGCTCGACCAGAGCCAGCGCAAGAAAAGAAGCTCTCCCGGATGATTCTGTCAACCAGCAGCATCCTTAGGATCTATGAACTGCAAATTTTGTTGGCTAGAAGGTTCCTTTGTCCGGCAATATAGTCGTTACCTCTTTCATTTTAGTTACCGTTTCTCTAGCAACAAGGATCAAGGGTCTGCGCACCCATTTTGGATCCTCACTGCCATGTTTTCTCCTTTACATGTAATAGGACTCAGTCCTTGAAGTTTTTATAATATATAAGTAACCGATCTTGTCAAAAAAAAATATGGTGTCCCTGTTTGAAATGATGCTAATTATGCTCATTAGTATCCTAAATTTCACTTAGACCTACTCAAAGAAAAAATTTCTCATCATTTTATGGAGCTTTTACAAAACATGAGGATGCACATCTTGCTGAACCCTATCAACTATCACAAACATGTAGTCATGTCACTTCCTATTTGTTGGTAAACCTCCCACAAAATCAATGGAAATGCTTTCTTGAGGTATAATGGGTACATTTAAGGGATGGTATAAATCTTACTTTTGTTTATTGGGCTTGTCGGTATAACAAAGTATACATCCTGTAATGTACCATGATATATATTCTTACATTATGGATAATACACATACCTCTATAAGTTGGAAACTATCTTCCCAAAACCAAAATTCCCTACAACCTTGGAGGCATGAGCCTCTAAGTTGTATTCACTCACCTTTAGGAACACAACTCTTGTACAACATGTAGAGTAACCTGTTGACGGTGCTAGACCTGCCAAAATTTAGGGGATCACCCTCATATGAAGTCACAACTAGACCTCACACCATTTGGTGTGGGAATCCCATCTGGTATGATGGTCAAGGGAAAAAATCGTCTTAAGGATTTGCCTCATCTCTTGCTTGTCAGCATAAGAGAGTGGTCTACTTTGTCTTCAAGAAGTGAGGTTCATGTGCTTGGTGAGTGCAAGTGTACTTGTCTCAATGGTTCTTTCACTGTGAGGGGAAGAGAGTGAAGGTGAGTTCCAGGTTGAAAGGGATCAGTCCCAACTCGGCTAGGAAAACGCAACACAAAAGGACATACATAGCTTCTAGCGGAGCAGTCCACTTGGATGCGGTAGTCACAACATACAAGGTAAGATAACACATACAACACTCGCGAATCAATCCGAAACGAGTGAAAAAGTTGTTGCAACAAGGTTCATGTGAAAGGTTTGTATGATGTCTGGTAGAGCAGTCAACACGGACGAGAGAATATTAACAACATATACAACACATTTCCATTAATAGATTATGAATTATAACAAATGAATTAGTTCAGATGTCACATTTAAATCAATAGATTATGAATTACAACAAATGAATCAGTTCATATGTAGAACATAGGTTAAAGCAACATGCATTATGAGTGTTAAAGATCAGTATTACAACAAATACAATACATGTGTGAAAACGTGTTGGCCTATTAACAAACTTCTAAATTAAGTGAAAGTTCCAAGACACATCATTACACCATACATCACTAACCCCATCAACGGGGCGTTGGAGCCACTACTTACTCCTCAAAGAAAAGATTACAAACTCTCTTGGCTATGTGGGAGGAGCTGAGGTGAAAAGTCCTTTCATGTACAAATGAGGGGGGTATTTATAGCCAAGGGTGAAACTAACCCTTATGGCTATTTGATTAACCTCATGACCGTTCAACTTCCATGAATTTCTGGCTTACATGACTCTATGTTCAACAAGTGGACCTCTTGGACTTCCACGTTACATCACATTGATTGACAACAAGCCCATAGTGGATATGTGCGCAACATGACTCATGAATTGATGCGACATGAGTTGACATGACAATGCTGATATATTCGTGTTGCTGCTAGAGTGCATGTCAAGCTATAATGATGCTGAGTGATGGATGTGTTCATGGTGTATCATAGCTTCAACTCCGCATGGTTAAGTGTGTGGAGTCTTCAATGGTCTTTGATTCGCTTGATGAAGCTTTAGCATGTTGTTCCTTACTTTCATGCTAGAAGGCTTGACAAGCTCACTTGTTCACAAAGCTACATGTTCATCGGGTTCGTCCGCTTCGCATGCTTCACATGCTTCATTTGTTCTTCCATTGGTGAACCTGTCCATTTGCATGTGCTCCCTTCATTCATCCCGTTCGTCGTCTTGACATGTTTATTGGTGTACCTATACTTGCAGTTACTCATGATGAAGACTACACAAGAGTCATTGAGAGATGCAGACATACAATTTGAGTCAACAATGACTATCTACAAGATCTGGCTTGGCAGGGAGGCAAAATTGTGCAAATTTTGGGAAGTGCAGTCCAGGCTGCAAGAGGGAAACACAGGCATGCTCTTTTCATTTTCCGGAATGAATAGTTAGCGGGGGTTGGACATCTATATTTGTGAAATTTTCCATAGGAATGGGTTGGGATGCATGAAGGGTCAATAGGCAAGGATTGCGTAGTTTTTTTGGGGAACCGCCTGGGAAACTAGCAGCCAGGAAATTCCCAGAGGGAATTGCCAGTTGGCTACTGGATCACTGCCAACCAGAACTGCACAATTCTAAGACGGAACTTCCAATTGCCTATTGGGTCACTGGTAGCCAGAACTGCGCAATTCCTAGAGGGAACTGCTAGTTGGCTGCTAGGTCACTGGCAGCCAAAACTGCGCAATTCCCAAGGGGAACTTCCAGTTGGCTACTGGGGTCACTGGTAGCCAAAATTGTTTAATTATTAAAGGGAACTAGAAGTTGGCTACTCAGTCACTGGTAGTAGAAACTACACAATTCTTGGAGGGAACATGCAATTTGCTGTTAGGAGCTGCTGGCTGGGAAAACTGCACTGAGGACGGGAGGCTGACCTGCTGATCATCTCTACACAATTTTTGAGCTGAGCTAACTGATGGGCAGCGGAAGGCCTGCTCATGAGAATAACACAATTTCTAAGATGAACAGTCAGTCGACTATTCGGATGACTTATTGGGAAAACTGCGCAATTTCTTGAGGGAGATAGGGATGGGAACTTGGTGTCTGTCCGGCCTGTCTACGCAATTTCCTCAGTCAATTGAGTGGGTAAAGTCAATGGACTCTGTGCAATTTTTGAGGGGAGTCAGTCCTGGCGTGAATACCAAGTCCGTGTCTGGGTGGCCAGCATGAGAGTTGATTAAGTTGCTTGTGGCCAGTGTAGCTCGAAAGTACTGGCTTGGTGCTTCTGCACTATTCAAGTTGATAGTCGATCGAGTCGAAAGTAGGGTTATGGTCCGGCTATCAGTGAGGAGTCTGATAGTCATAACTTCAGCGAAAAGGTAAGTGTGTGAATAGTTGAAAGATGCATAGGTGATCATACGAACACACACTCGCATGACTTGACGACGAAAATACCAAACCGTCCGGGCAAACATATGTTCAACATGACTGACCGACAGTGCAAGTGATAAGCATGACGCTCATGGTTGATCATTCATTGATCAAGACAATTCTTGTGTGATAACGAATGTGACTCCTTGTGTGAGTGCGACAAATGCTTTCATGGCGAACACAACAAACACATATGAAGCAAGGACTTTGAGCATAACTAGAACATGGTCACAAGCACGACTTAGACATCATCATGCAGAGACTTGAATGCAATCAACAAGCAAGGCAAATGTAAAGACTCACACGAGCTCATGGAGTGAACCCGAATGTGTGCAGTCATCAAGTGAAACTCTTCAAGGGAGGCTCCGAAATGGTGCAAGCCAAAATTTTGGAGGGTGGTTTAATCCGCTACAACATAACGCATTATAGATATGATAAATACCTTTGTTCTCACTATTTTCTACATTTGCATACCCTATAGTTGTTGAAACACCTCCTTAAATTGCTCATTTGTCATGTATGCCTCTCTATATGCATTATGGGTGAAAGCCTCCATGTGCATAAGAGTTTATGTGTGGCTTTGAATGCATGTATTCCAAACTATTTGTGCTACCCTTCTTGTACTCAATGACTAGATGAATATGTTGTAAGAACCCCATCAACTTGTGGTGTCTAATATATTGTAGCTTACTCTAGGCCATATGCCTAGTAATATTGTAGTCACTAATGATCTATGTGGATTATGGTCTCCTTTCCCACCATATAATGTAATGTTTCCACTTGTTGACAACTTGTATTAAGGAATGGAGCTCCTTGACATAAGTAGAGTATTTGAGAACTACCCCATGGAATGCTTCAAAATGATAGCATGCATGCCTTTTTCCTTCCATTAAAATCGCTCCCGTGACATACCAACTCACATTCATCTGAAACATGATCAAATCCTACAAGTTGCTACTATAACCTCCAATTTTTTCATTCAAATCCTTCCAACATGTCTCAAGGGTTATCAATATTTAAACCAAGGTTATTGGAATTAACACCATGAGTCCCATCCACTCATTATAGTCCAGACAACCAAACTTGAAAGTTGGGTAGGAAAGATAGTTGGAATTTATCTCTAAGTTTGATTTTGTAATAAAACAAAAAAAGGAAATAAAACAAGATTTTAGATTCAATTAATAGGAGGTGGTAGTTATCGACATTCATAAATTTATTAGAGGAAGAGTAATAAATTCCCTTAAAAAAATGAACAATAAATCCAAATGAGATGTGGATTGCAAATAAGAGAAATCATAGGAGGGAAGTATAAATTATATGAGCTAAGTGATTATGGAATTGTTACATGCAAATGTGGAATGCATATTCACAATATGGTAGGGTTGAGAAAAAATTTCAAGGATGAAATGCATAATAGACCACATTATGTCCATAACATACTATAAATTTATTTATATAGCAAGAAAACAATATTTTTAGCTCGAGATTAATAGGGATATTTCCTAGTACATTGTTAAATGTATGAAAATTTATCAGGTCTTGAAAAACAACACCAAATAGGTTTTCTACAACCTTTTCTACTTCTAGAGTGGAATGGAAATGTAAGGAAATAACAATGGAATCCATTAAATCCAACTTCCAAATACAAAATCAACATAATGCCATCATTATTTTTTAGTTGATAAGTTAAGCAAGGGATGCCCACAATAATTGTTTTGGCTAGGGATACAAAGTATATTTCTATTTTTTGAAAAATAATTTGCAAAGGCTTGGTCAAAGATAAATTTCTATAATATTTACTATCCATAAATATATGAAAATGTTAGGAAATTTTCATGTTGCATGGGATGCCCACCATAATTGTTTTGGCTAAGATACAAATTAGGTTTCAAATTTTTGGAAAAGCATTTGCAAAGGCTTGGTCACCAAGATAATTTTTTATAATGTCTAGCTTCTATAAATATATGGGTAAACTAAAGAGTAAATCAAATGGTTGAAAACATGCTTCACATGTATGCGATGGATGAAGACTATTTATTCCTTATGGAGTTTGCATTTGGCAATGGGTATCAGGCATCATTAAAAATGAATCATTTAGGTTTTACATAGTATAATATGCAATACTCTAATAAATTGAGATAACCCAATGAATATAATTGTAATTGGTTTAGAAATGTTCAAGGAAATGGAAGAAGAAAGCATTGGATTGAGAAAAATTTGAAAGTAGCACAAGATAACATTTTTTATTTTTTTATTTTTATTTTTATTATGTAAATATGAATAGATTTGATAATTTTTTTATAATGTTTAACTTCTATAAATATATGGGCAAACTAAAGAGTAAATCAAATGGTTGAAAACATGCTTCACCGATGAAGACTATTTACTCCTTATGGAGTTTGCATTTGGCAATGGGTATCAGACATCATTAAAAATTAATCGTTTAGGTTTTACATAGTATAATATGCAATACTCTAATAAACTAAGATAACCCAATGAAATAATTGTAATTGGTTTATAAATGTTCAAGGAAATGGAAGAAGAAAGTACTGGATCAAGAAAAATTTAAAGGTAGCACAAGATAAGAAAAAAGTTATGTAAATATGAATAGGTTCACAAAATTCAAAGTTCAGGATCATGTACACCTCTAAATGAAGTTAATGAATAGTTTTTAAATCTTGTAAGTTGTTCCAATGTAACTCCTAGATATTGTGGGCCATTTTAAATCCTTGATAGTATTGCATATAGGTCACTGCCAACTAAGCACTCTCAATTTTTTCAAATTTTGATTACTTAATATGTACCTGATTCTAACTATGTGATTGACTGAGCTATTATTTAGGTGGAATGTAGCATCCCACCAAGCATTCTCGAACGTAAGATAGGTAGCTACAATATAAAACACTAAGAGACCAATTCAACAAATGAGAGTAGTATCCAAAAAAATACATGGTAAATCCAAAAAAATGAATGTATAGGTGTATATATAAAATACAAGGTAAATCATAAGCAAATTCACACATAGCATGCAAGATACATGAATGTTATAAAAAAATAAAGGCAAAATTTGCATATTCATATACAACAATAATAAACTTATCTTTTACTAAAGGAGACCTAAGAAATCAATTATATATAAGAGAAAATTTTCACCCAATTATAGGTAGCTACTACAAATACCATGTGGAAACTCTTTTGCTACCCATCTTGTAAACATCATTGTGTATATTAATTCATGTAAATCACTTAGAAATACAAATAATGATTGGGTTGGAGAGAGGACACAGATAGGGCACGAGACATGTTGGTGAATTCAACACATAAGAGATAGGGAAAAAGGGTCAACACAAAAAGAGAAAAAAAGAGAGGATACAAGTAATGTAAGTGGATGCAAGAGCCCGAGCACAAGGAGTATAAATTACAAAATATCATGGAGGAGTGTGAAGTGAAGAGAAAAAAAGTTAGGATGATGGTTCCTATGTATTTATGGTGTATTACCAATGTTGTGTGTCATTTTTGTGATGGGCGAGTGAAGGCTCAATGGATAATTTGACTCACTAGTGCTAGTTGTCTTGGTTGATAAACCTCTAAGTGATTTCCATGGGGGTTGATAAACCACGAGCTCTCTAATGGATGATTAAACCAATAGGCTTCTTGTTGGAATTCTCATAAACCACATGGTAGTTGGAATTCCTTATGGTGCGTACTATTGGAGGTAGTTGATAAACCACCTGTATGGTGCGCTTCGGATTCCTTTAGAGTGGGTTCATACTGCTAGAATAAGTAGACCTTCACTAAGACTAGGTTGAATCCTTGTGATCTATTTATGAGAAAAAAAAATCACTGTAGTTCTTACTACTGGAGGCAATTGATAAACCCCCCGAATATTGCACACCCATCTGTTTGGATTGTATTGATGTTGAATTGCTTTCAACACTCAACCCCTTAGACTCTGAATCTAGCTTGATGGTGGTCAACTATAAAAAATATTGCAATGTAGCTAACCTATGGTTGGGTGAAGAGTTTAAGCCCCTCCCTTAGTTTCCAGTCATTCGAATTAATCAAATAAGTGTATTTACTTATGTATATATATGTTTCATTATGAGTTATGAATTATGTTTGATATGTGTTATGAAAGTGAATGTATATATTTTAACTATAGATTCAAACTGCTTATGTAATATGCTAAAGCAAAAGACTTGAATCCACTCTACTCATCGCGGAAACACAAATTGATCGATGAAAACACTAAGCAGAAAAGGAAGAATTTCAATCTCACATAACATAATATTTTTTTGGGGAAAACAACTGCTCGTAACCCTAACAATTTATTTTTCATTAACATACAATGCTTTTTCAACCCAAACACTTCCTTCACAAGTACAATCTATCTCTCTGTTTCACAAACTAGCTCAAGCCAAGACTTAGTCAATTCTGCCGCTTGTCAAGCCCCTACTTCCTTACGCAATCCCTAATGGAATTAACCCATATTTAATTGGGAAGATACCTCACCAGAACTACGCAATCCATCATATGAATTCTACTAATTGTATGCACCATCTGTACAACTCAGAAAATTATACAACTGATAGTACACTATCCCTGAACTCTAATCTCAACTGGGTCTTCCTATGAACTGAAATGCATGAGTTATTTTTGAGTGAATTATCAGTTATCTAATTCATAATGGAATGTGAATTAAATCCAATTTAATTCACTTGACCACTCATTGAATTAAATAATTACAACTCAATAAGAACTCAACCTGGGCCAACTAGTTTAACCAAATTTAACTCAGTTAAACTAAATTAAATAATTACAACTCAACAAGAACTCAACCTGGGCCCCTAAAATTTAGGGATCACTCTACATGAATCTAGATATAGTTCCAACTCGAATTTACTGAGCCAACTAAGTCAACTTAACTTTAACTATTAAAAGTTGCTATGAGAATAGAATTACAATTTAATTCCTAATTTAATTCAAGGACATATTAAATTGGGATTTTTCTTGATGTTGTTTTTAATGTTTCTTGTTGCCATATTCAACACTCACTCTAATAAGAAAGGAATTCAACTCTATCCCAATCCGGTACCTTTGGAATGTTCTGCATGCAACACTTGTCATTGCTGATGTTGCTACTAGAACATCTACAACCAAAAAGCATCCAAAATAAACAAAATAAACTGAATCAACTGTGCTTGCAATTGTCTACTAGGAAAAAAGTGTTGCTACTGACTCTGATCCTGTGCCTCTTACTCTACTTGTCAACATTGCTATGCACTCCTCAATATTTGACTGACATTGATCCTCTTACTACTGAATACTGTGCCCCTCGGTAGTAAGGTAATGATCCATGAGACAAAAAACATCTCAGTGGATCCCATCCAATTTATGAACTCTTGGGACTATTTCTTCACAATGCCCCACCTCTCATCTGGAGGTACGACTACATGAGCTCCCTCTTCCCACTTAGCCTGAAATCCCCCCCTACTGGAAGTATTTGCTTGAGTGGATTTCTCCACTCAATCTCCTCTCCACTTCTCCAATTGTGGCTGCTCCATAACTTGCTAAGGTTTCTTATAAGGCTGCATGTTGAGAGGTAATTCATGCTCCCTCTCAACCACAAAGTCCATAACCTTTTCCTTTCTCCTCAAGGCTTTGCATGCATATTGTACCTCAAGAGCATACAAGTTCTTGACTTTCACAGTGATCTATTTCACTTGTCCTGTGTCGAAGTGTCTAAGGAAAACCTTTCCTTTGCTAGAAACTACATCGTAGCCACGGTCTTCCAATACCACGACGAAAACAAGATTCTTCTTTAGTGCTGGAACATAGATCACATCTATGATTCTGAGAGGGGAGAAAAAATCCCTTTTAAAGGTAACTGTACTGATGTCAGTCACATTATACTTCCCATCATCTCACTACTCTATGTTCTTCTTGAGGTCTTTCTCCTCCAATTTACTAAATATATCTCTATTCCCTGTCATATGGAATGAGGCACTACTGTCGAGATACCACATGCTTCCCATTACAATGCTTTACATGCATGAAGTGAGAGTGAAATAAATTTCTAATTGTGAAGCTAGAGCTTCACTAGCTGCTGCTACTATAGGCTCCTTCTTGCTTTCTTTCTTCTATGAGCATTTCATGGCATAGTGCCCGAACTCGTAACAGTGAAAACACTTGATGTTCGACAAGTCCTTCTTGCAACCCTCCTCTCCTTGGGACTTCTTTCCCTTGGATTTCTTTTCCTTTCGAACTAATGCAAAGTCTCTTCCACTTCTTTAGATGAGGTCCCATTTCTGGTGTTCCGTCGAATCTCTTCTTGTAGCAAGTCGGACCATAATCACTCCCACTCTAGTAGCTTCTCCCTCCCATTAACTAAGTCTTGGTAAATGTGGCATCTCTTGGGAAGTCCTAGAAGTGCTAGGCTCACCAGATCGTATTTGATAATAGTAAGTTCCCGATACTTCCAAGCTCATCCCGAAATTGGGTGAGTTTGGTCAAGTATTTCAAAATTGCATCGCCCTTCTCCATCTTGATCTTTCTGAGCTTGTCCTTCAGTGCTAGCTTTATGTGGTCACTAATATTTTGAAATAGTTCTGTTAATTCCTTCCACATTGAAAATGGAGTTTCCTTTTTGTGGATACTCGAGACAATATGATATCGAACTCCTTCTAGGATAATCCTTCTCGTGGTTTTCATACACTTCCTCCATTCAACTAGATATTTAGCATCAAATATTGGAGGCTTCAGAATATCATGATCTATGAATTCCTACAACCCATTGTCTTCTAACACATCCTCCATCTTGTCCTTCCAAGTTATGTAATCCGAGCTTCCCTCTAGGGCATACTCAAGTCTCAAATTGTAGAACGACATCTTGCTCACTCTGAAGTATGAAATGAAAAATTCGATTTCACTTGCACCAAAAACTCATATTATCCTCTTCTATAATGTCTTCAACATTGATACCACATATATTTTTACTTGTATATTTAAACTACTTATGTAATATTCTAAAACAAAAGACTTGGATCTACTCTACTAATCAACAAAACAAAAATTGATCGATGAAAACACTAAACAGAAAAGGAAGAATTTAAATCGCACATAAAACAATATTTTTCTGGGGAAAGAAACTACTCAAAACCTCGAATATCTATATTGCATTAACTAGAAGATCTGAGAAGAAAATACAGTGCTTTTTCAACCCGAACTATTTCTGCACAAGTACAATCTATCTCTCTGCTTCACAAACCAGCGCAAGCCAACACTTAGCCAATTCTACTGCCTATCAAACCCCTACTTCCTTACACAATCCCTAAGGGAATTAACCCATATTTAATTGGGAAAATACCTCACCACAACTACACAATCCATCATAGGCCTTCTACTAATTACTGATTGCATACACCATCTGTACTAATTGTACACTACTATTGAACTCTAATCTCTACTGAGTCTTCCTCTGAACTAACATGCATGAGTTATTTTTGAGTGAATTATCAGTTATATAATTGATCAATGCATGTGAATTAAATCCAATTTAATTCCCAATTTAATAAGGACAAATTAAGTTATGATTTTTCTTGATGTTAGTTTTAGCATTTCTTGTTGCCATTTTCAACAAATGTATCAACATTACTAATGGAAGAATGTGATATTCCTATTTTACTATGGTGATATGCTTTATATGTACATCTTCTCATTGTTATGAGGGGCTTTCAAGCCTCTGTGGTTGTTGACATTTTCATGAGTTGTAGAGCTATTGATATGGTGATGTATTATTTCTTAATGTGCTCATCTAAACTATCATTGTGTGTGATTTATATGGTTTGATATACTATGAGTAACATGGACCTATGTTTGTTAAGACCATGTAATGAAATTGGTGAAATGTATGACTAATCAATGGATATTATAGTATTTATTTGGGATCCATTTTGTGGTTGGTATGGTACTATTATATATGATGTTACAGAATTATTAGCTAATGCTTATCTTATCTTAGTGTCTGATAGCAAGCATATTGATAGATCTATAGAATATATTATGGTTATGTATGACACTTAGAATGCTCAACACTTGGCTAAAGGGCCTTATATATATAGAATTAGTGTTATGAGTAATGCATTGATTCAAGGAAAACATATGATATTTTATTCTAAGTATTGTAGAAGTTGAGACTTGTATTTGAGGCTGGAAAAAATGTTGAAAGGACTATGTCCAAGAAATAAGATTTTGTAGTACTTTTTCTTTTAGTTCATATGGATATAAAAAATGGGTTAGATGAGTGTATTCAATGTATCAAGAATCTAGGGATATAGTCCAGATGTTCCGTGAAGAGAGTGAGTGAGTGGCAATATCCAGTGAGGGTTCTGCCTTGGCGGAGTCAAAATATATCTTATCTTAGTGTCTGATAGCAAGCATATTGATAGATCTATAGAATATGTTATGGTTATGTATGACACTTAGAATGCTCAACACTTGGCTAAAGGGCCTTATATATATAGAATTAGTGTTATGAGTAATGCATTGATTCAAGGAAAACTTATGATATTTTATTCTAAGTATTTTAGAAGTTGAGACTTGTATTTGAGGCTGGAAAAAATGTTGAAAGGACTATGTCCAAGAAATAAGATTTTGTAGTACTTTTTCTTTTAGTTCATATGGATATAAAAACTGGGTTAGATGAGTGTATTCAATGTATCAAGAATCTAGGGATATAGTCCAGATGTTCCGTGAAGAGAGTGAGTGAGTGGCAATATCCAGTGAGGGTTCTGCCTTGGCGGAGTCGAAATATGAGTCACAAGTGAGAGAATTCGAGAGAGTTTATTTTGGAAACATTTGCGACATCAAATATCAGAGTTGGTGGATGGGTCATACGATATCTAATAGATCTAGGTGTGTAAAAAGGTTGCACACTTGCATAGGCACCAAATTTCTCTTATAGTATATATATCTTAGAAAAAAATAAAGTGTGAAGGGCATCATTTCTGTGGGACACGCCAATGAATATGAGGTGGAGGATTTTGTGATGGTTGTAAATACCACATAAATTCTTTTGGGCCCCACATTATGTATTGCGAAGGAAGAGATCCAATATCCAGGTGATCTGGAAGTGCTAAAGATATTATAACATGTCAAAAGTTGTGCGCCCCAGATTTTCCTTTGAACCTGGATATAAGGTAGGGCTACATAAATCACAACAAGGTTAAGTTTGGTGTGTCCTGTAACAACACAATCTAGTAGGGGTCTGAGGATGGGTTACTAAAGGACAACTACTAGAAAAAATGGCCACAATGGGACAAGGACCCATTTTCACCTCAATCAATGTTCCCTCTTCTTTACAAATTTTCACCGATGGGAGGAGACCTGCTATGGAGGAAATCACTAAGAATATAAAGTCAATAACAAGGTAAAATGTGATTTATAAATTCCATTCAAAAGAGAGACTCGATAATGGATATCTTGCTTTAGAATAAAGATAATGGCTCTTCAAGAAAGGCTTATTGGAGGAGGCCTAGACTTAGGGGAAAAGAATACTCAATGTAAGGGTTGCACCTAGAATCAAGGATTCCTAAGAAAAAGTAAAGGATCTTTCTTAGGGTTTTGAGAAATAGTGATCATGTAAGGGTTTAGGGCCATAAGAGATATCTAGGGGGATCCAAACTAAGCCTAGGGTTTGCAAGATTAAAGAGGGACGAGATACCCTAGTTCAAGTAAGGATTGAGATAAGTCAATAAATGGTTAACTTCCAATGAGTTTTCAATAATTGACCTACGGGAAGTTGCTAACGAAAGAAGCCTAGGAGAAGAAATGATGTTGGAGCTAGGGCTTGAGGTTTCTCAAAATATATCCACAAGATGAGCTTCAAAATTTGAGGCACTTAAGGAAACCCCAACGCGATTACATTCCTAATCAATCTTGAAGGAGGCCACCCTACTGCATTTCTCACAAGGCCCTAAGAAACCTTTTAGGGTTAGGGTAGAATATGGAAAAAGGTGAAGAAAAGGGTTGGAGATTGATCAACTAGGAATGGGACCTAATGCCTTGACAATTTGGAGAAATGTAGTCAAGATAAGCCTTATGAAAGAAATTCACTTTACCAAGAGTTTTATGCATCTTTTTTTGCTAACCCTTGATGAGACAACTACCAATCAATAAAGGAATTTATACTTCAATTTAGAAAAAGATGATGGAATTTCAAGGTTGGTTAAACAATAAAAGAGCCTAGAAACATTCATTCACTTTATTTTAACATGTAATGCATGTAATACTTCAAAATCCCAGTGTTTCCACTAATTCACATTTCAATTAGGGCATAAAAAGAATTGAAAAGGCATTCCATACATTAATCATGTAACAATAATGAAAATAACATTTAAAAGAGAAATAAATATATCCATCCATCAAATTTTCATTTAGAAGCTCAAAGATAAGAAAAGCAAAGATCCAAACATCAAAATGCATCAAGAAGAACCAATTTCGTCCATCAATTTCAGGTTTGAGTTCTTTTCACAAGACAAATCCCAATCCAAATGATGATGTTTTACAAATAAGGGCTTACTTGTATCTATATGAGCATCTAACAATTCAAATTGGTAAAATTATCCTAATGAGCCCTTAAAAATGTCTCTAATGTGTAAAATAACATTTAATTGTTGACAATACCACCAAATAGCTCAAAAGTACTAAACATGGTAATACCACCAAATAGCTAAAAAGTACTCATCATGGTACATCTTTTAAATGGCAGGTGTCATGTGAAATAATGATGGAAAATAATGGGGGAATAGGGAAGTATCTAAGCCACACACCATGGTACAAGGCTATCTATAATGAGGGAAGCCCATAAATTTGTGTATATATGTAGGAGGGAGAAATCATGGTACATGTGTTATCCTGGCCTTTGTTTTTCCACCTTTCTTCAAATGCCTCAAGCAATTCATTTCCCACCAAGGGTTAGGACAATCATGAGTTCCATAATGATGTAGGGGGCTCATATAAGGGCCCTATGAACCAAGGTAATGGCCATAATGATAGGGGTATAGCTCATCTTTGGATTTTTCCCACGTGTTAAATTTTTATGTCCCATCCATAATTTGCATTTTATGATACATTTCCTATTTCAAGTGGCCAAATTATGCTTTTAAATTTCTTTTAGCTACACCAACCTCTGAGGAATCGTTATAGGCCCAACCCAAAGTGTGGAAAAGGGGAGGGGAGGCTAACTCCTTATGGACCCAATGGACAAATGTGGACCCAAATGGGAAATATATGAAAAGAGGCTATAATGAGGATAGGGGAGTGATGTGTGTGCTCTTGGGAAACGAGACCACACAACTAAAATCAAGGTTTCCCATGTAGTGTCACTCCTAAAGCTAATAGATAATAAAATAGATCCCACGGGACTATGATACATGACCAACTAACAAATTGGACAAGGGGACAAGAGTACAGACCAAACCCATTCTTTCTGCCAAATCCCCCCCTAATCCATGTCTAAATGTGTCCATGATAAGCAAGCAAAACTACCCAATTGCTTAGTGAAAATCCATGCCCTTGGGTTTTGAATGCCCACCTTCAAACATACGACCATAACATATGGGTGAGGGCACATAATATAAAATTTAGGTGGTCAATAATGGTAGAAAATTGAGCTATATGGTGGCTTCAAGGGGTTGCTGGTTGCTGACTAAAGATAAGTCTAGGAGAAAATGTCTCATATGGGTGTCGCTTACTGGTGGTGGGTAACATATTCTTGCTCCAACTGGGACATGAACTATCATTAGAGTGCATGAACATACTCGAACTTGGAGGTCATGATATCACCATCAATCTCTTGGGATCATAGACCTGTTGCTTGCACATCAAAAACTAAGCACACAAATAAATGTGTTTTGACAACATCCTTTGACTTCCCATGCTTTTTTATGCCATAAAACCAACACGAAATAAAATCTAGTTCTAAATGAAATTTTAATCTAAATTCACTTATTATATTATGATAAAATAATATGAGGTTAGTTCTAATGTGAAACATGTAATTAAATCATAGTATAACATGCATGTCTACATTATGGAAAGTCTACGTGTAATCATATAGCCAATGTTATCAACATGTCATTAAGTCAATATAGAATCATTGACTTTTATAATCACCTATCTGATATCAAGGACAAGAACAATCATAGATAGGTTCATGAGAGTGGGAGGTGGGTGAATGAAACAACCATGCACTAAGGATCAGAGATGAGGAGGGAAGAGAATAATGGAATGTGCACCTCTCCTTTAACCAAATTATGGATATATCAATCATTAGACTCATGAATCTTCCATGGAGTTCCAATTCAAGCATCTTATCCTCATCATTATCCTTCTCAATGGTGTCACATTTCCTATTTACCTAAAGGTCATGATGGGAAGGAAAATGAAGAAGCTAGCACAAAGGATCAAGATCCATAAGGTGCTATCCCAAATGATCAAGCTAGGAAGGAGAACGGTCATTATCACCAAGGGTTGGGTGATAAGAAGTGAGAGAAGGATCAATTAATAACTCAAATATCCCCATGGGATTTGTTGATGGTGATGGACCCACCAAAATTCAGGGGATCTCCCTAATATGAAGTCTCAACTAGACCTCACACTGTTTGGAGTAGGAGTCCCAACAGTGGGTGGTAATGTTATGCATTGACTGCGAAAACATGCAGAGGGAAGTATGATAACTTTGCGTGAGATAAATTGTTTGACGCTATAGAGAGTCAAGTGTGATGCATGAAGGTCCCAACACACGAAGGGAAAAGGAAGTGCACCCCTTGGAAGCCTGTAACAGTACACAACTTGAAAGGAACGCATGAGAAAAATGATATCACAAGTTATGATGCATAATTGTCCACAAGTTAAAGTGATGATTTTATACAAAACACATTCAACAAGATTCATACAAATACAAACGAAATATTTCATAATCATAAGCGTAAGTTAAATAACATACATGGAAAATACAACAAGAATAGTCCTACTATATTCACAACATATGCATGAAAGCGTGTTGGCTTTGATTTTATTATTATAAGTGAAATTTCCATTCGTACATACACCATTGATAACCACTAGCCCCAATAGTGGAACATTACAGTCAAGAACACCTGCTCCTCCAAAGAAATATACTCACTCTACACTACAGAGAAGCCAAGGCTCTTCACAATACTGCCAAGCTCTTTCTAAGTCTGCGGCTAACCAAAAGCTTGGCTCCCAAAAGTTTGTTACGTTAGTTATGAGGTTCTATTTATAACAAGAGGGGCCAACTCTTCAAATCCCCTTTGTAAGCTTTGGAATACCCTCATGAATCTTCAAATTCTTTATAAAATGACACATTACATTACATGATGACTCTTCATATTCCAATATTGACACTTGGAATTTCACTTACAACATAATTACAAATAATATTACATTTTACACTTAAACCCATATAAAACAAAATAGGGTAGAGACAACTTAACAACTTAACAAAACACGACAGTATGATGCTTGAGTTTGGGTGAAGTCTAGCTCAACAACCTCCACTTGCTGCTTCTCAGTCACATATTAGTGCCAAGATTGGTACTGTGTGACAGTGTCTTACTAGAATCGGACTCTGGCCTCCATGGCATCCAGGTACACTATCTTGGAATTTGTTTCCAACTCATTCTAAAGCATGAGCAACATTATTCTAATTTTGATAGGACCACCAATGAAATTATCCATGTTTTATTTGTTTAGCTCCAAGTCTTCCCTGGTGGCATTTTGTCTCAGCTGCTCCAAGTACTCTTTGACCTCCTTCCGGAATTTGTTCTTCGATTAAGCTTTGGTGAGTGAAATGACTGATGGGACCTGGTGTGTTCTCACCAAGACATCTAAACTACTAAATAACCATACATATGAGGCCTAGATGTTACCAATGAATGAGGTGAGCTACTTGTTGTTCTAAATCAACATTCAAATGTTTGCCTTCTCCAGATTTGACATGGCTTCATTTTCTTCACTAAGTCGAGTGGTGCCCCTTTGTATCACATTGTCCATTCTCGCACATAGGAAATGGAAACTTGTATTTTCTTCAGAGTTTTAGCAAACTCTTTTCTTTGTTGTAGGCCATGCAAACATACACCTGCTTTACATACTTTGAAAAACCCCTCATATATCTTCTGCATGGTTTATCCAAGTGCTTATACTTCAACGAGTATCAGTGCTCTCATCTCCCCTAAGTAAACCTATGTGAAAACTGCATTTTTCACTACCAAAGATGCTTTCATGAGAATAGGATTTGCTTTCAGCTTGCAGCTTTATTCTCCCTTTGGACTGCCAGAAATATTCCTCTTTCCCTTGTCCTGCATGGGATTGCTACCTTCTGTTTTTGTTTCTTCCAAAGTTGTTATTGTATGTAGAGTAGCCTGTGAAGTCCTTGCTAAATTAACTAGCTTATGGAGTTTGGAGGCATTGTAGAATTACCTCGAAGGATCCTCCTATGGCCAATGGAATGCCCCACCAATCCATGGAAAGTAAACTCTCACACAATGGTCTTTAAAATTACTGTGGGAATCATATGGATTAAAGTCTCAAGTGTCAAATTCAAAACTCACTATCTCCTTTGCCTCGACATCCATGACTTTCAAGTTCTTTATCTCGTATAATCCAATCTGCAAAGGAAGAGTGGGTCATGGTTCACTATTCTTCCTGTGCAGCATTGGTGACAACCCTATGGTGAGATGGTATGATACTTCTTGCATGATAAGTTTGTCAGTGACATACCTTGGTAAGAATGTGGAGGCTTCTCTCTTCCGAACACTCTAATGAAAGTGCCACTTGGTGAGGCATACTGATCTGTGATGTCTGTTATCGCCTCCATTTCTTCTCATGATATGAAAGTTGGATCTTCTTCAAAGGTAAGCTAGTATAGTGGGATGGTGAAGTGGTTAGGTAGCCATGCCATTACTCCTCGATAAATGCATTCTGAAAGAAATTTACTTGCAATAGATGTGCACGACCATTTCTCATGGTGTGCATGTCCAGTTCATTCCAAGGAACTATTGTTCTGCACAAATTACATCTAGTAAATATGAAGACATATAGAACCTTCCTCGCTCATCCTTGGGAGGATTCTAAGCCTATGCTACATGGGCCTTCAACTGACAAGCCAACATATTTGACCAGCTGAACAACCTCCCATTGTTCACCACTTGGTCCAATAATACTGCCCACCCTTCATGAAAGGTTTCCATGCTCTATTGACCATGGATTCTGCAAGAAAATATAACCAAGAGTTGGTAAGCCTTCTCGAGGGACTTTATCTTGTACACATGGATTGGTGTCTATCGAAACTTTTATGGACCTTTCACCACAATATATCTCGTGTTCACATGGATATGGGTGGAATAAAAGAGTGAGTCCATGCACTCTACTCACTCGGGAAAGTGATACATTTGTTGAAAATCTCCTTTCTAAAAGGTGACGAGCTTATGTCCGTTGAAAGTGTTCAATGTCATGGTGTTCTCATCAATGTGTGAGACAATCGAGTTGGTGACATCTGCACACAAGGGGGTTGGACACCTACATGCAACCTTGTATAATCTTGACTTCTAGATGTTGAGATACACCTATTGTCCTCTAATTCTGGCTCAAAGTCCTTTGCAAAAGCATCTTTAATATCTTCATATACTAGAAAATCAACTGATGTTTTCTCAACTATTGCTCAACTGCTTCCCTAGTACTGCTCTTCTCTCAGTGGTTTCCTTTGAAACGACTCTCTTAATTGCCATGGTAACATTGATTTCTAGAGAGGTGCCAACCAACTATTGTACCTATGGGATAGAAAGGAAAGTCATGGCAAGAAAATGCCAGTATTAAGAAACTCCACTTACAAGGAAAGTTGAAGCAGTAAACTGAGCATATGATGGGGAGGATTGCACAATGTTCTTTTGCAAGATAGACTAGATGTCTGTAGGAATTGTGTACTTCACACTCCCAACATCCAAGATCGAGGCTTGTGGCTTGAGACTGCGTAATGCATAGTTCAGCTTGGGCAGATGCCTGGGAGAGACTCCACATTGCACAATCTCAGTGGCTGAGGATGACATGATGGCTCCTGTAACTACGCAATTCATAGCTAGAGCCAGCTTGGATTGCACACTATGCAATTCCATAGGCCAAGCTTGTGGCTTGAGCCTTAGGATTGCGATGTGCGGGGAATGTAGATCTGTCATGGGAAGTGTGGAAAATGAATAGATCTGAGAGATAGTGTGAGGTTGAGTGTAGATCTGACTAAGTTAAAGTAAATGCATGTGAATCAAGTGCAACAATTAATCAAACAAAAGGAGAATGAAGTGAGGAGAGTCACTGCAATGACGACCATTGGTTTAAAAACATGAAAACTAATGTGACACTTAGGAAAGGAAATCTAAAACTTAAAAGAACACTTCTACAAGTTAAAACAAGTTAAAACGCCAAAAACCATAAAGGAAACAAGTGAAACAACACTCACACAAGCCAAACAACAAAAAGTGGTAGAAAAAGTGACAAAAGATGTCAAAAGCAAAAAAAACCCAGAAAAACAATGACAATCGCACCGAAGGTTCCTTGATCTCCTCGAGAATACTAGAGACCCAAGATCATGTGTGCAAATGAGCTCTAGAAGCATGGATTAAATAGATTTGGGCAAATTAGGGTTTATGATGTGCATACCTAAAATCAAGGAAATATTGACACTTGGTAGATGTTTCTAAAAATATCATAAGTCCTCCTTTAGGATACTAAAAATAGATACCTAATTTTTAGGGGTATTTTTCTTTTTCTTTTTATTTTTTTTACTTTTTTTGAGGAAAATTATAATGCACACTACGGGGAAAAACTACACAATTATGGGGAACTGGGAAACTTTCCAACTCAGTGCATTGTGTAGTTTCTCAGCTTAGTGAGGGTTACACAATTTCTGGGCTAAGTGCTAGGCTTTCCCTCATGACTGTACAATTCCTGAGTACAAGGCTAACTACTAGCTAGGACTGCGCAATTCCCATCATCAAGGTTACTTTCCCTCTAGGATTACACAGTTTCTAGAGGAAAGCCCAAAACTGTTGTGAGACCAAGTTGGGAGTAACTTAGAATAATCAACTAAGTGAAAAAAACAAAAAAGAATGAAAAGATAAGTATCAGTCGAAGCATGAATACCTGGATTAGTGTGAGATGAGCTATTGTGGATAAGAAGGGAGGCTCTAAAATCAAAGCATAAGCAAAATTTTGGAGGGTGGTTGTAGCAACTCAATGCACTATGTAGTTTATGAGCTTCAATTTCTGGGCTAAGTGTTAGGCTTCCTCTCATGACTACACAATTCTTGAGTACAAGGCTGACTACTAGCCAGGACTACGCAATTCCCATCATCAAGGTTGCTTTCCCTCTAGGATTGCGTAGTTTCTGGAGGCAAGCCCAAAATTTTTGTGAGACCAAGTTGGGAGTGACTTAGAATAATCAACTAAGTGAAAAAACATAAGAAAGAATGAAAAGATAAGTATCAACTGGAGCATGAATACCTGGATCAGTGTGAGATGAGTTGTTGTGGATAAGAAGGGAGGCTTTAAAATCAAAGCATAGGAAAAACTTTGGAGGGTGGCTATAGCCACTACAATAGGATCATAGGGAAAAATAGGGGCCAAAGTGGTGTCATCAATATCATAGACAAGGCTTCTATTACAAGGATCCCTCATTTCCTCTATTCCCTTTTCAACACAAGAGTGGTCAAAGATATCCAAAGGGGTAATGGGAGGATCCTCATCAAGGGCTTCATCATGCATAATGAGAGGAGGGTTATCCTCAAGAAGCAGAGGGACACCTGTTGAGAAATCTAGGGCTTTGAAATGTTAATGATTTCTCGATCAAGATAACTTGTTGTGGAGTATTTTTAACCTTTTTACTTATTCAAACAAGATCTTTCTTATGTGTGTGTTTGTTAACTTCATCAACCAGCTACCATGAATAATAAACAAAATGAACTAACACGGGATATAGGAAAAAACCAAGGAAAAACCTCTCCAACATGAGAGGAAAACCCACAGTAATTGTTCTTATAGAATCTTCACTTGACAAAAATTCCAAGACCTAGACAAATACCCTTTCACCGATGTGTCTCCAAGATCAAGGAAAGCACATTTTGTTACTGTTTCCCTCTTATCGCTGCTGTCCTCTAACTGTTGTATAATGAATTGGATTAGCTACTATAGGAGCTAGGATCAACTTCTTCCTTCCTTGTTGTTCCCTTCAAGTTGTACTTGCATAAAGGGTAACTACTAATCAAGTTTATACTCAACAACTTGCTCTTCCTCCTACAATTTCGGTAAGCCCTGTAAGTCTGCAATTTCACTATGAATGTCTGCACATATGTTCAATGAAAGGTTCACCTAGCCTTCCTCTTCCTTCGTTCTTCTTGGATATTAGTCTTATACAACTAGACCCTTCTCCTTGACCTTAAAAGGAACTTCTTTGATTCCTTTTAGGGGACTTTTCTTGCAGCCCTAACTTAACAAAAAACAGGTCTGCAATTTATGTGAACTCAATCCACACATGAGAGAGAAATAGGGCTCTTTTAGCCCTCCTATCCCTTCTCTCTCCTTGTGGTTTGCTTCCAAATAATTCTTCCCTTCAAACAACCTCAAGATTGAACCCTTTAATCAACAATATGACCATGCAAGTGAATACCCTAGCTTGGACCTGTTGCCGCACGTGTGAACAATATTCAAGGTAATTCATGTGAACAATATTCAAGGTAATTCAGATGGCAGGACAAACTTCTTCTTTGCTAGATTGTAGCTCCTTATTTCGACCCTTGACTTTGTACCTCTTCCTTATTGAGAAGAGAACGAATTTGATGATTGAGTGAGTCTAAATTGGAGAGGGGTAGGCTCTTTATATAGCCTACACAAGTGACTTTTAGGCCAACTTGGTACTTGCTTTAAGCAGACATGTTAGGAGCCTCCAAGCCAAATTATAATATGACTTGAAGTCGACTTGTATTATCACTTTGGAAGTCTTCTTGATGCTGAATTGTTGGTGCTTTAGCCTTGCATTTGGAGCAGACATTTAACATGGTTTTTCCCTTCATCTTGGAGACACAAACTCATCTTTTTATATGTAATTTACAAGTGTAATATTTAATCAATGACACAAACCTATCACCTAGCCTAGAGCTCACAATGGGAGCTACTACACAATTTTGAGCATCAAACATATGAGTCAAATTTAAAAAATATTTTGCTAGATACAATTTACATAATTTACATTGGAATGTTTCATTATGAAGGCCGAACCTAGTTACACTTTCTTACCCTTAACTTATTTTTTCAAGGTGTATTGTTCATTAAAATTATTATCAAGGTCCCCTTTAAAATTATACATTCCATCACTTGATTCATGTTGATCATGCAAAAAGGGCTCTTATAGATTTTATTCTTCTTTATTTTCGTTACTGTTCGTTTCGTTAAGATCAAGATGAGCTTGGATTTCTTTGTTCCCATAAACATTGCTAATATTGTTTTGATTAGTCCTTCTCTTCATGAAGACATCCTCAAATTGATCAAAATATTTAGTAATTCTTGGAGGGAGGTTGACACAAAAATCCCTAACCTATCCCTCGAATAACAATGCAAAGAGCATCATAATGATCTCTTCATCATCTTGATTAGGAATCCAAAAATTAACTTCCCATATAAATTCATGCACATGATTTTTGGAAGAAACTTTATTTCCATCAAACTTGGGAAACCATTCATGGTGCTTAGCAAGTAACAAGTGAGGAGTAATGGGGAATGCCTCTAATTTCAATGATTCAAATGAATTCAAGATTTGGATGGCCTCTTCAACCATTTGCAATTTAAGTTTCTCATGAGTTAGGGAGTGGTCAACTAAAGCAGATAAAGAAAGGACTCTTGAGCTTGCATAATTTTTCAAGCTGGCCTCCAAGTTTGGTCTTAACAGAGGCAAGGAAAAGGTAAAAGAGGGAATATTTAAGAACCGCATTGACCTTTTTGATATATCCTTTAAATTTAGCCACATGGTCAACTGCTGTAGATGGGTCACCATTAAATGATGGGAAGGATTCTCTATGATTTCAATCAATGGTTCTTGGATATCCCATAACCCATTCAATATTCAATGTTGGGTGCTTTCTTGCCCAATCCCATATTACATTAGGTATTCTACATAAATCACATGAGGATTCACCACGCTGATTGAAATTTCCTTTCATGAATGCTTGCTTCACCCTAAAAGGATTGACTTTGATATTTAATGAAGAACTAGGGCTTCATTTTTCCAATGGAGTCTCCAAGAATGTTATTCCAATATTTTCATATGGGGAACAATACACATGACTCATTTCCCCATAAACAACACCAAAAATGTTACCACATAATTTATCAGGGGTCTTAGGAGGGGTTTCTAAAAGACAACTACTAGACCGAATAGTCACAATGGGACAAGGACCCACTGTCACCTCAATCAATGTCCCCTGCTCTCAAAAATCTTTCATCGATGGGAGAAGTTCTAGTATTGAGGAAATCACTAAGAAGATAAGCTTGTCATTAACAAGGACAAATGTGATTTCCAAAAGCTATTCAAAAGAGACACAGATAATGTATTTCTCACTTTAGAAACAATATAAGGGCTCTCCAAGAAAAACTTATGGTTATGGCAGGATGCCTAGACCTAGGGGAAAAGGATATTCAATGCAAGGGTTACAACTAGAATCAAGGCTTCCTAAGAAAAATTAAAGGGCCTCTCTTAGGTTTTTGAGAAATAGAGATCATGTAAGTGTTTGGGACAATAAGGGAGACCTAGTGGGATATAAACTAGGACTAGCGTTTGCAAGATAAAAGAGGGATAAGATACCTTAGGTCAAGTAACGTTTGAGACAGTTCAATGAATGGTTAACTTCCAATGAGTTTTTAGGAGTAATCGACCTATGGAACACCACTAACCAAATCGTAAGAAAATAAATGATGTTGGAGCTAGGGCTTTAGTTTTCTCCAAATATAGCCACGAGATGAACTTCAAAATTTGAGGGCACTTAGAAGAAACGCCACCGGAGTTGCATGCCAACTCACTCTATAAAGAGGCCACCCTAATGCGTTTAACACTAGCCCTTCATAGACCTTCTAGGGTTAGGGGAAAAAATGGAAAAAGGTGAAGAAAAGGGTTTGGAGGTTGATCATCTATGAATGGGACCCAATTCCAATTGGGAGAAATCGGGTCAAGATAAGCCTTGATGAAGGAACTTCTTTCTACTAAGGAGTCCTATACAACTTTTTTTTTCTAACCCTAGGTGAGGCAACTACCCAACAACAAAGGAATTTATACTTCGATTTAGCAAAATATGATGGATTTTCAAGGTTTTTTAAAAAATACAAGCCCCTAAGAACATTCATTCACTTTATTTTAACATGTAATGCATGAAATATTTCAAAATCCTAGTGTTTCCACTAATTCACATTTCAATTAGAGCACAAAAACACTTACAATACATTCCATACATTAATAATGTAACATGGTAAATAAAATAGCATCGAATGGCACTTACAATAGAAAGCGAATATAGCCATCCATCACATTTTCATTTAGAAGCTCAAAGATAAGAAAAGCAAAGATCCAAACATCAAAATGTATCAAGAATAACCAATTTTGTCCATCAACTATAGGCTTGAATTCTTTTTACAAGAGAAATCCCAATCCAAATGATGATGTTTTACAAATGAGGTCTCGCTTGTATTTATATGAGCCTCTAACAATTCAAATCGGTAAAATTAGCCTAATGAGCCCCTAAAAATGGCTCTAATGTGTAAAATAACAATATAATTTGTGACAATCCTACAAAATAGCTCAAAAGTACTTAACAAGCCTTCCTAATGGGGTCTAAATGATAGAAAAATGGTGCAATAGGGCCATTGGAAGGCCTAGATAAGTCCTCCATGTGACAAATTGAAGAGGAGGCCTCTCATTATGATGACCAAGGGGATGGACCCTTGGTTTCCAAGTAAAACATATTTTGTGCTCCCAAGTGGCTGTGGGGCACAATGAATGATCTCATGGGTCTCAAATTGGATCAACATGTCGATACTCCATCCATAAGGTCAAGAATGATGATACAATCCCTCCCATGTCTCCCTAGGTAAGAGAAAACCCCATATGGGCCCCTAGATCGTATGCCAAGTGTCTAGTACAAGCATGTGGCCGGATGGGAAATGTGGGCCATGTGCATCATCATCTTTGCATGAATGGCACATGATTAAGTCAAATGTGGTGCTAAAGGATCCCATGGCATGGAAATCAGTGCTCTGTTGTGGAGGAGGCCCATGGCTATGAACGCTCACCTTGCAAGTGCCATCATGATCCTCTAGAGGGCTTGGATCCTATATAGGGAGGCAAAACCCCAAGGTGAAGACCCACTTGTAATATTGTATAAGATCCTATATGTATCCCCACCTTCCAGTACAATAATTTTATTAGTGCAATTGAGTAAATGAGCTTACAAATTAGGGGCCCAAGTAGACATTTTATAGTGGCACGCCCTTCTAAATAGGTTTTAGAATGTATAGGTGTCCCCCAGGCTCAAGAAGGAGGTTAATAAAGAACCCTATTAGGTGGTTTCCACCCCTAAGGGAGTAACAAGTCCATGATACATTCGTCAAATGGTAGGTTTCATGTGAAATAATGATGGAATGAAGCAAAGAAAGAAGGCTCTAAGCCACATGCCATGGTACAAGGGTATCTATAATGAGGTAATCGCATACATGGGTATATATATGTAGGAGGGAGAAATTATGGTACATGAGTTACCTCGGCCTTCATTTTCCCCCTTCTTCATATGTTGTTTGCCTTCTTTTGATTTTATTTATTTTAACTACTTAGGGCTCTAGGGAATGAGAGCATGATGCATATGATATATGAATTCCCCCTTAAAATTAGGAATTTCATTTCCCGCCTAGGGTTGGGACAATTATGGGTTTCGTAATTATGCAGGGGGCTCATATGGGGGCCCTAAGAATTAGGGTGATGGCCATAATGATAGGGGTAGATCTCATGTTTGGATTTTTCCCACGTGCTAAATTTTTATGTATTGACCATCTTTTGCATTTTATGGTACATTTCCTTTTGTAAGTGGCAAGATTGTGCTTTTAACTTTCTTTTAGTTGCATCAGCCTCTAGGGCATCGTTTCAAGCCTGACCCAAAGTGTGGAAAAGGGGAGGGGGAGGTTAACTCCTTATGTACCCAATGGACAAATGTGGACCCAAATGAGAAATATGTGAAAAAGGGGTTATAATAAGTGTAGGGGAGTGATGTATATATTGTTAGGAAGCAACATCACACATCGAAATTCAAGGTTTCCCATGTAGTGTCACTCCTAAAGATAGTAGAGAATAAAGGATATCACACATGACTAGGATACAAGATTAACTACCAAATTTTATAATAGGACAAGAGTATATACCAAAACCATTCTTTTTGCTAAATCCCTTTGCTAATGATGTCGAATCCCTCCACTAATCCATGTTTAGAAGTAAGAAAAACTACCCAATTACATAATGAAAAGCCATACCTTTGGGTTTGGAAGGCCCACCTCCAAACATATGATAATAACATATGGGTGAAGGCACATAATGGATGGTTCAAGTGGTGGAGAATGGTGGCACATTTAGCTATATGTTGGTTGCAAGGGGCTATTGGTTGTCAGCTGAAGACAAGTCTAGGAGAAAATTTCTCCTATGGATGTCACCCACTGGTGGAGGGTAACAGGTCTTATGATCCTAATTCCATGTGGATGACACATGGAAATGTGTTGCTGAGGTGGTTCCACATGAATTTTTGAACTTTGAATGAGAATATATTTCAATTTAGGAGTCACATTGAGATAAAGTTTATAATGTTAGAAATCTCTTAAGAAGCTAGTACCATGGTGATATCAAAAGCTAATTTCACAAGCTTTTAGGAAGGCGGTTTTTTGTAACCCCATATTCATAATGAGACCATGGACATCAATTTAATTAAAAATAAAACCTCCCACAACCCAAGAATACTAAGGGGATGGGAGGGAGTGTTACATACCACTACCAAGCTAGATTATATTAAGGCAACCAAGGTGAAAGAAACAACTATAAGATTCTCTCACTCTCAACCTAACTCATTTACTCTTATGCTTGAGAAGTTTTCTCACCATAGAGAAAACACCTTATCCAACCTTCAATAACCAAGGAACTCTCTTCCACTACCCCATACAACACAACTAAGTCCAACTAAGGCAACCAAGGTGAAAGAAAAGGTGAGGGTACTCTTATGCTTGAGAAATTTTCTCACCATAGAGAAAAAACCTTATCCAACCTTCAATAACCTAGGAACTCTCTTCCACTGCCCCATACAACACAACTAGTCCCACTCTTTCTCTATTCAGTGGTCCTTAACAGTACCCTTCCCTTATAGTGTGTTTTAGTGTTTGTATAAAGATATTAAGTTTCTTTCAAGGAATCCTACCACTATAATTCTTGGCTCTCAAGTATTTAAAGAGAAAATAATTCATACTAGAGACCTTAAGTTTCTTTCAAAGAATTACCTACCAAAATAATTCTTAGCTTTTAAGCATTTAAAGAGCAAATAATGCATAATGGTTGAAGGTTCCATAAATTTCCTAGCCTCTATGCAATTTTCTCTTTCATCTCAAGTCTTTCAATTTTTCCTTAATAATGCTAATTATGCGGGTTTTAAATTTATAATGGATATCTAAAGAACTTGGCATGAACATAATAAAATATGAGAAGTATGAATGTGTGGAATGTGCGAGAGTGTTGGAAATAATTCCCTAGACATTAGAAGGAAAGGATTGTTGAAATGATGGATGAAATTACTTCTAACCTAAGGAGTATAAGAATTAATATTCCCATATTGATGGTACTTTGCCTTATGCTTCCATGATTATAAATGAGAAGATTTTTCCACCAAAGTCTCACATGCATTCAATGATTGATTTTAATAATTCAAAAAGTTTCGATGGATTCATTTAAGGAACATGGTGGAAAATGAGATGCATTCTAAGGCTAACACTTGGAAAATGAAGGGTTTGCTTTTATATGACCCTGCTTCCCTCTTCCCATCTAGTGGAATCATAGCCCCGCTTAGTCTCTACACAACCATCTTGTACCATTATGTTATATTCTAATATTAATATTATTTACATACCTTGATTATAACATGGAAATTCTAATGCATGGTCCATATAGATCATACACACCTAACTATTCACTAGTCATGCCTTGGCCTTGAGCTATATAGTAGGAATCCATATTTGTAATTTTGCATTTACATAATTTGAGTTAATACATGCTCACTCAAAGTTAAACATTCACTACAAACCCTATTTTTATATACATATATTTTTTGCTTGTCTTCAAATTCCTTTAAAATTTCTCTATTTCATTAAGAATTTTTTACCTAAGCACAATTCTATTTATTAGATTATCCCAGTTCACTAGTGTCCTACATCTTCCATATAAAACATTAAAAGAAATAATTTTCAATGAGGTTTGATTCCATTTTTATATTCAAAATCTTCCATGTTTATATAATCCTCCCACTTGGATGTTTTTGCAATCACATACATGTGATGGATGTACTAAATCATTAAAAGAATCTATCCATTTTTCTATGGATCATAAGTACTAAAGTGTAGCTACGATCCCAAACTTGCAAGAAGACTCTTCCAAAAGTTTGATGTAAAATTTGTACTCACATTAGATACAATTTATTTGGGTAACCAACATAATATAAATGTTTTCCCCATGATTATCCTTGTAATTCCATTTGTATAATGAGTGTATTTAACATGAATAAAATGTGTGCCTTTGAACAATTTATCCACCACAATCGTAATGGAATCATGCTACCTTTTAGTAGGGGGAAATATAGTAACGAAATATATAGTTACTACCTCCAAATATGAATCCCCAATGTAATCTAAATGTATTCCCCGTTATTATCCTATTTGTCTCACGAGTTTATTTAACATGAATAAAATGTGCTTCTTTGGACAATTAGTGTCCTACATCTTCCATATAAAACCTTAAAATGAATAATTTTCAATGAGGTTTGATTCCATTTGTTATATTCAAAATATTCCATGTTTATATAATCCTCCCACTTGGTTTTTTCAATCACATACATGTGATGGATCATAAGTACTAAAGTGTAGCTAGGGGCCCAAACTTGCAAGAAGACTCTTCCAAAAGTTTGATGTAAAATTTGTACACACATTAGATACAGTTGCTTTGGGTAATGAATGTAATCTAAATGTTTTCCCCATGATTATCCTTGTAATTCCATTTGTATAATGAGTGTAATTAACATGAATAAAATGTGTTTCTTTGGACAATTTATCCACCACAATCATAATGAAATCATTCTACCTTTTAGTAGGGGGAAATATAGTAACTAAATCTATAGTTACTACCTCCCAATATGATTCCCCAATGTAATCTAAATGTTTTCCCCATGATTATCCTATTTGTTTAATAAGTGTATTTAACATGAATAAAAATGTGTTTCTTTGGACAATTTATCCACCACAATTGTAATGGAATCATGCTATCTTTTAGTAGGGGGAAATATAGTAATGCAATTCATAGTTATTGCCTCCAAATATGATTCCAAATTTAAGCCAGTAGGATATTGATGTTCAACCTTAACTTGCTAACACTTCACATATTTTGCAATGTAATATACAAATAATATATAACATCATTGTTCATATTAAGCTAAACCTGTTGTTTTCTTAATATATCAATCATTTTATAATAGCATGGATGTCCAAAGCATGGCATTTTATAGGTTTCATCCATGATAATCCTTCCCAAATATGAATATTTACAGATAAACATTATATTTTTATAAATATGAATCTATTTGATATCCGTCATCTCTATTTTCCAATTTCTTTTATTTTAATTCATTCTTCACTTGGGTATAATGTTTATATTTAGTAGTAAATTAAATAACTTTCCTTTTCAAATCTATCTGGAAAATGATAAAAACTACCACACACATTACATGTGTTTTCTTGCTAAGAAAATCAAGAACTTAATTTTATTTTCCCTCTATGTGTTGGATCTCAAAATGAAATTCACACAAAAATTCCAAACATATAGATTTGCTTGCATTTAATCTTGGTCACTTTGTAGAAATTCCCAACTATAGATCACCTAATAATGCAATAGACTAAAGCAAAATACTTGATCTTCTTCTACAACCAATTTAGCGGAAGCTTAAGTGAACATGAGCAACATAAATAAGAACACATATAACTGATATGGAGAAATCAATCACACATAACACATAAGATATAACCAGGGGAAAGCCTCAGCCTAAAACCCCAACTCTGTATTATCATACAAGTGGAAATATAACCAGCATTACAAAAAGAATCAGCTCAAAACCTATCCTGCTCTCTCTGCAATACCACTGCTTGTCATAGACAGTCAAAGGCCTCTCTCAAGCCTCCTGATCTTCCCTCCAAGCCTCCTATTTCTTTGTGCAATTTTGATTGGGGTCTAGTGTAACCACTTGTGTGAATTGGCCTCTTCACACACTCACTAACCTCTAATCCAACTACACAATCCTGAAGGAGATAAATCCTCATCATGGATGAGCTTCCTTTATAGGAAAAATATTCATCCAATTGATAGTATACTGTCCCTTCTCTGATCTCAACTGGGTCTATGTCTGAACTGACATGCATGAGTTATTCATGAGAGAATATTCAGTTATCTGAAGTGCAGCAGTGATATGCAAGCATGCATTAACTAATTGAATTTACTTAATTTAAACAAACTGTTTAAATCAATTATAACTGGACTTGCCTCAGTTAACTGAGCCAACTAATTACTACTCAAATTAGAACTCATCCTTATCTCTTTAACTGATGGATAAATTCCTCAATTAATAGATAAATTGTTGCGTGTCATCACATAGACTTCATGTTTGAATTTTCTCAACTAACTAACTCATGGTGAATTAATTAATTTATTTTCAAACAACTGTTAAGTTCAAATTCGAATTTTACTTCCTATTTTTAGTTTAGGGACTCACTAAAATAGGAATCCATCCTGAACTACTAAAATAAAAATTCTATTTTTAGCACTTCTATTTTTCATTCCCTATTGCTCAATCCAACACTAGTGCCCAAACTGCTTATAGCAGTGCTATTTTTAGCATTTCTTGTTGCCATTTTCAACACTACCTCTCAACAAGAAAGGCATTCAACTCGAACCCGATCCTGTACCTCTGGAATGTTCTGCATGCAACACTTCTACCTAGTGTGGTTGCTCTAACAACTCTTCGAGCAAAAAACTCCCCGCTGACCTCTCTGTTGGGCTAGAAACATACTCTGATGCTAAAGCTCTACCTGCTGCTGAAAAGTGCTCCCTCTCTAACCTCTGAGTTGCTGTAATACTCTATGCATCTCGCACCTTTGCACACTTCTCTGTGTCATCCTGCACTAGTGCAACACTCCTGTGCCTCTCACATTGTTGCAGCATGTTAGCTCTACACAGTCTTGGTACTTCTGCACTGTAGCTCTCTCTGTCACTCCATCCACATCTATCTCTACCCAATCAGTCAGTCCTACTACTCATCGCGGGCTTCTGTAGCAAAGTTGAATCAAAGAGGTTGGATACCTCAAGGATCCTGACCCTCCTCCTTGGGACGATCACTCCACATCACCCCACCTCCTACCTGGAGGTATGGTTGCATGTGATCCCTCTACCCACCTGGATTGAATTCCCCCCTACCGGAGGTCTTTGCATGAGTATATGTCTCTACTCGATCTCCTCTTAGCTTTTCTAGTTGTGGCTTCTCTACAACCTCCTGAAGCTGCTTCACTAATCGTGGGTCCTCCACAATCGTCTGAGATTTCTTCTAGCACTGCATGTTGAGAGGTAATGTACTCTCCCTCTCAACCACCAAGTCTCCATCAGCTACCTTTCTCCTCAAGGCTTTGCATGCATCTTGAACCTCAAGAGCATACAGGTTCTTAACCCGTGAACCAATTTGCTTCACCTATCTAGTGATGATGTGTCTAAGGAAAACCTTTCCCTTACTTAAGTCTATATCATAGCACCCGTGAACCAATTTGCTTCACCTATCTAGTGATGATGTGTCTAAGGAAAACCTTCCCTTACTTAAGACTACATCATAGCCTCTATCTTCCAGCATCGCGATCGACACCAAGTTTCTCTCCAGTCCAGTACATACTTAACATCGGTCAAGGTAAGGTGAGCTCCATGTTCCCTCTGAAAAATAATTGTGCCTACACCTGAGACACTATACTTTTCATCATTTCCCATCGCTACAAGTGTCTGGAGATATTTATCCTCCAAAGTACTAAACAAAATCTTGTCGTCGGTCATGTGGAAAGAAGCTCCACTGTCAAGAAACCAACCACTTCCCACCATGGATGAAACCATGCATGTGAACAATGTGAAATCCAACTCGGGATGAAACCATGCATGCGAACAATGTGAAATCCAACTCGAACACCTTCTGATCCTTCCAAGGATCCCTTCTTGGATTTCCTCAATGGACAATTTGTAGCAAAATGGCCCACCTCATGACAAAAAAAGCATCACACTTTCGATTTGTTAAACTTCTTCCCACCATGGGAAGAATTGGATTCGGAATGAGAAACCTTCTCCTTCCCCTTCTTTGCCTTACTTGCTAAGGAAAAGTTTTCTTCATCCTCCATGGATGAAGAACCATCTCTGGTGCTTCTTCTTATCTCCTCCTGCATCAAATCCGACCAAATTCATTCCCAATTTGGCAATTTCTCTCTTCCATTAACCAAGTCTTGGTAGCTATTCTAGCTCTTAGGAAGACCGAGGAGTGCAAGAGTCACCATGTCATCTTCATCTGTCTCGATCCCTACACTTCCAAGCTCATCCCTGCATGCGGTGAGCTTTTTCAGATACATAGAGATCATGTCACCCATTTCACACTTGATCTTCTGAAGCTTGTCTTTCAGTGCCAACTTCCTCTAATCACTGCTATTCTGATATAGATCTTTCAATGTTTCCACATTGAAAACAGTGTCTTCTTCCCATGGAAACTCGAGACTATGTGATCTCAAACTCCCTCCAGAAGGATTCTCCTTACTCTAGCCACACATTTCTTCCATTCAACCAACTCAACAACACTAGTTAGCTTGAGGACTTCTTGATTAATGAAGTCCTTTAGATTGTTATCCTCTAGTACTGCTTCCATGCGATCCTTCCAGGCAATATAATTCAAACTGCCATCAAGGGCATATTTGAGTCTTAAACCATTGAACCCCATAGGTGAAATGGATATGTGATAAGAACTTCATTTCTATATTTAGGAATCACAAACTTCAAACTTCTCCCTTCTTGTATTATATTATTCTTCCTTGATCACTTGTGCTCCGATATCATGTAGAAATTCCCACCTGTAGATCACCTGATAATGCAATAGACTAAAGCAAAATACCTGATCTACTTCTACAACCAATTTAGCGGAAGCTTAATTGAACATGAGAAACATCAATAAGAACACATATAAATGATATGGAGAAATCAATCACACATAACACAAAATATATAACTAGGGGAAAGCCTCAACCTAAAACCCCAACTCGTATTAACGTACAAGTGGAAATATAACCAGTATTACAAAAAGAATCAACTCAAAAGCTATCCTGCTCTCTCTGCAATACCTCTACTACTCATAGATAGTCAAAGGCCTCTGTCAAACCTCCTGATCTGCCCTCCAAGCCTCCTATTTCTTTGTGCAATTTTGATTGGAGTCTAGTGCAGCCACTTGTGTGAATTGGCCTCTTCACACACTCACTAACCTTTGATCCAACTAGGTAGTCCTGAAGGAGATAAATCCTCATCATGGATGAGCTTCCTTTATAGGATAAATATTCATCCAACTGATAGTACACTGTCCCTTCCTTGATCTCAACTGGGTCTCTGGGTCTTTGTCTGAACTGACATGCATGAGTTATTCATGAGAGAATATTTATTTATTTGAAGTGCAGCAGTTATATGCAAGCATGCATTAACTAACTGAACTTACTTAATTTAAACAAACTGTTTAAATCAATTATAACTAGAATTGACTCAATTAACTGAGCCGACTAATTACTACTCAAATTAGAACTCATCCTTATCTCTTTAATTGATGGATAAATTCCTCAACTAATAGATAAACTGTTGCATGTCCTCACATAGACTTCATGTTTGAATTTTCTCAACTAATTAACTCATGGTGAATTAATTAATTTAGTTCAAATTTGAATTTTACTTCCTATTTTTAGTCCAAGGACTGACTAAAATATGGATCCATCATGAACTGCTAAAAATAGCAATTCTAATTTTAGCACTTCTATTTTTAGCATTTCTTGTTGCCATTTTCAACACACTTAAACTAATATTTTAGGCCATGATGATTAGTTATAAGCTTAAATCTCTCACCTGTTAAATAGTTCCTACATTTTGAAAAAATCTACTATGTAGTAAGTTCAAAATCATGAATATAATAGTTTTTCTCATTTATTTCAATTTTCTTGATTCATAGAAAACTATATGATTATCTTAAACAAGAACCCCAACAAGTCCTTGAGCACGTGCATCTATGCACATAGAAAAATATTTGTTTGGATTTACAATCTTCTTAATTAGAAAACTAGTGTTAAAATTATTCAATAGTTAAAACCCTTCCCCAAAATCACATGTCTGTTTAAACTTTTCTTTTCCGAAGAAGTAATTATTTGTGCAATCATAAATAACCCTTAATGAATTATTTATAATAACCAAAGAGACTAATGAAATCTATTACATTTATTACATTCCTCAAAGTGGCCTCAATTTGTTTTGGATCCATGGACATCCCTTAGAAATATTGTGATGCAAATAATGAATTTTCTTCTTGTGAAAATGAAATTTTCTTAGTTTTGCATACAACTTATTCTTTTTAAGTTCTCGCAAAAAAATTCTAGAATGTGCTTGATGCACTTCTTCGTTCCAAGAAAAAATATGAATATCATATAAATACAAAAGAACAAAGTTATCCAAATAATTTTTGAAACACTATCACCAGACACATAAAGGTAGCTATTACATATGTGATATGAAACAACACTACCACAAATTCATTGTGACCATACATTGTTCCAAAGGTTTTCTCATGAATGCCTTCTTCCTCAATTCTTACTTCATGATAAGCAAACCTTAATTCAATTTTTGAAAATACCTTCGCAGTCCCATTTGGTTGAACAATTCATCAAATTGAGGCAATGGACACTTGTTCTTCATTTTTATTTTATTAAAATACCTATGATCAAAAGACAACCTAAGGGTTACATATATCTTATTCACAAATAAGACAAGTGCTCCCCTTGAGATACCCACAATTGAATATATTTATTTTCCAACAAATCTTGTAATTTTCATTTTCATGTCTAATTATTTTGGCATAGCCATTCTATAAAAACTTTTTGACACTAGTAAACTCAGATTTTGTTTTTGGAGTAAATCTTGGAACTTTATTAGGGAACACAAGATAGTCTTCAAGACTAGGTCCTTTATCTTTTGTTGAATCTTATATAAGGGCCACTTCCAATTGACATCCTTTTTTGAAACATTTCTTCAACATGCTAAAACATGCCCAATAGAAATTTCATTTGATATGCCCCTTACCATCTCGAAGTTACCATCTTTTTCAAGGAAATCAATTTTTTTTTTTAGCAATCAAGTTTGACTAGACATGCGGAAATGTTTATATTTATCCATTTTCAAATCCCATTGAGCTCTAATGAACATCTGTCCACCACTTCACTAAATTTTCTCTTTCTTGTGACTAACTTAGCCAACAAAGACCTGCCATACTTACAGTTTTGAGAACATGAGTTTAAAATTTTTAGGATTAAAAGAACAATGATAAAAACTAGGATAACTTAAAATGGAAACATATTTCTTACTTGACGTATCCTATAAAGCACTTTAAATGCTAGGTTCAAGGAATTCTTTCTTGGTCTCACTCGAAGGTGAACATGATCCCCAACTTGAATTGATTTATGAACCCTATTTCTGTACACATATTTTTTTCTTGTTTCGGAATGGCTTCAAAATTTCTCCATTTAATTGAGAAATTTTTACTTAAGCACAATTTGATTTCGTGAATTATCCTATCTCACTAGTGTCCTAAATCTTCCATATAAAACCTCAAATAAAATAATTTTCAGTGATGTTTGATTTCAATTATATAATCCTCACACTTGGATGGTTTGTCCATCACATACATGTGAAACATGTCCTTAATCATTAAAAGAGTATATTCATTTGTCTTTTGATGATAAATAGTACTAAAGTTTAGGTAGGGGCCAAACTCACAAGAAGACTCTTCCAAAAGTTTTATGTAAACTTTATAGCTTTGGGTAACCAATGTAATCTAAATGTTTTCCCAACAAATATCCTTGTAATGCCACTTGTCTTATGAGTGTATTTAACATGAATAAAATGTGTTGCTTTGGAAAATTTATCCACCACAACCATAATGGAATCATGCTACCTTGCTATAGTGGAAAACATAGTAACAAAATCCATAGTTAATACCTCCTAATATGATTCTAAATTTGGATGGAAGCGTAAGTCCCATGTGGGGGGGGGGGGGGGGTTGAAATGGTAAAAGGAACCGATGGCGGAGTTGGTGTCATAAGCTTCTTAAATGGGCAGTGATGGTAAAGTCAGGGAATGTTGAAAGAAAATATACATTGCAATAAACTAGTGGGATGTTGAAGTTTAACCTTAAATTACTAATACTTCATAAATTTGACAATGTAATCTACACATAATATGTAGCATCATTTTTCATCCTAAGCTAAAACTGTTTCCTTCTTTCCATATGAATCATGAAAGAAAATGTTGGAAGCGACAGACAAACATTGCATTAAACTAGTGGGATGTTGAAGTTTAACCTTAACTTACTAACACTTCATAAATTTGACAATGTAATCTACACATAATATGTAGCATCATTGTTCATCCTAAGCTAACACTGTTTCTTTCTTTCCATATGAATCATTTTCTAATAACACAGATGTCCAAAATATGGCACTTCATAGATTTCATCCATAATAATCCTTCTTAAACTTGAAGATTTAGGAATATGCATTATATTTTTATAAATATGAATCTAGTTGATAATATTCATCTCTATTTTCCAATTTATTTTGTTTCAATCCATTCTTCACTTGCATATAATTTTAATCTTTATCAATAGAATTGATAACTATCCTATTTAGTTCTATTTGGAAAATGACAAAAACTACCACATGCATTACATGTGTTTCCTTGCTCAGAGAATTAAAAACTTCTTTGCAATAAACTAGTGGGATGTTGAAGTTTAACCTTAACTTACTAACACTTCAAAAATTTGACAATGTAATCTACACATAATATGTAGCATCATTGTTCATCCTAAGCTAACACTGTTTCTTTCTTTCCATATGAATCATTTTCTAATAACACAGATGTCCAAAATATGGCACTTCATAGATTTCATCCATAATAATCCTTCTTAAACTTGAAGATTTAGGAATATGCATTATATTTTTATAAATATGAATCTAGTTGATAATATTCATCTCTATTTTCCAATTTATTTTGTTTCAATCCATTCTTCACTTGCATATAATTTTAATCTTTATCAATAGAATTGATAACTATCCTCTTTAGTTCGATTTGGAAAATGACAAAAACTACCACATGCATTACATGTGTTTCCTTGCTCAGAGAATTAAAAACTTCTTTCTTTTCCCTTTGTGTTTGATCTCAAACTCAAACTCACACAAAAATTCCAACCATCTAGCTTTCCTTGCATTTAAGATTGGTCGCTTAAAAAATATGTTATTCTATCATGATTAGTTATAATCTCAAACCCCTCGCCCATTAAATAAACCCTACACAATTTGAGATAATCTACTATTGTAGCAAGTTCCCATTCATGAATAGAATAGTTTCTATCATGTTCTTTCATTTTTATTGATTGATAGAAAACTACATGATTATCTTACATAATAAATCCACCAAGTCCTTGAGTACATGCATCTATGTACACAAAAATATCTTTGTTTGGATATACAATCTTCATAATTAGAACACTAGTTTGAAATTTATTCAATAGCTAAAATATTTCCCCAAACTCTCATGTCCATTCAAACTTGATCCCCTTATTTTCCAAAGAAGTAATTAGTCGTGCAATCCTAGAGAATCCCTTAAATTAATATGTTATAATAATCAAAGAGACTCACGGAAGATATTACACCGGTTACATTCCTTAAAGTGGTCCATTCATTATGTCTTCAATTTCCTTTGGATCCACATATATTCCTTATTTTGAAATAATGTGACCCAAATAATGAATTTTCTTCTTGTGATAATGAAATTTTCTTAGTTTTGCATGCAACTTGTTCTTTATAGCTTCTTACAAAAACATTATAAAATGTTCATGATGCACTTCTTCGTTCCTAGAACAAATATGAATATCATGTAAAAACACAAGAAAAAACTTATCTAAATACTTGTTGAAACACTATCGTACACATCAAGGTAACTATTGCATATGTGAGACCAAATGGAACTACCATAAATTCATAGTGACCATACATTGTTCCAAATGTTTTCCTATGAATTCATCTTTCCTTAATTCTTACTTCATGGCAACCAAACCTTAATTCAATTTTTGAAAAAAAAATTGCACTTTCATTTGGTCAAACAAGTCATCAATTCAAAGTGATGGATACTTGTTCTTCATCGTGACTTTATTCAACTACTTATAATCAAAACAAAATTTGAGAGTTACATATATATTTTTCACAAAGAAGGCAAGTGCTCCTTCAGTTTACAACTTTTTCAAGGTAATACATTTTTTTGTTGTAGTAACCAAGCTTAGCTAGACATGCTGAAATATTTATATTTACTAATTTTCAAATCCCATTAGGTTCTAATGAACATCTCTCCACCATTTCACTAAATTATCTCTAGGTTCTAATGGCTAACTTAACCAAGTAAGACCCCCTATGATTACACTTTATAAGAACATGAACTTCAAAAATTTTAGGAGAAAAATAACTATGGTTAGAACTAGGATCACTTAAAATGGAAACATATTTCTTAGTAATCTTACCTTTAACCTAAACCACAAAAGATAAGTGGTTTTCCTACTAGTCTTCTAGTTCAACATAGATCCTAGGAAGAATCATTACAACATTATCAATTGTTATATCATCTTTCCTCTTAAATTTTATGTACATTCATGACATTACCCTTGCAATTTAGATAATTTATGAGTACATGATATTCTCCACATCCCTATTGCTGAATAATATCCCTTCACTTCCTTCCTACCAATTAACTTAGATTAAACTGACTTTATTCTAGTTGATTCTATTGATTTTTTGTAATGGGGAGGCTTGAACCCTTTCTTTCTCTGATCAAACTTCTTATTATTTTCATTCCATGTAGTTAGTAGTTTTATCTTGTTTTTATCCTAATATTGAATTTTTTTTATAGCCTTATCAGGGTTTGAGATTCATCAAACTCATTTGTGCCCTTATAAGGTTGAGGCAATTCACATAGGAAATGTTGGATCTTCACCTTTTCATATATAATTAACTTGATATGTCTTAATAATTCCAAGAATTTATTTTCATATTAATCCATTTCACTGCTCATGGAATTTATTCATTTTACCATTATAATATTTAATAGAGATATGTTTTTCCTAAAAGTTCTTCGTGAATTACTTCTAGACATTCTTCTTCTTATCTATTTTATTAACTTTTATGAGATAATCCCACTAAATTGATGCTATGCCTTGTAAACTAAATATGGGAACTCTTTCCTTTTTGTTTTCAAAGTAATCATGGATTTCAAAAATATTTTCTCTTCCCAAGAAGCCAATCCTTGACTTCTTGACCTAATTTTCACTTCATCAAATAGGAGGATTTTTCCTTGAGAATTATACATGTAAGTTATCTTAAAAAAGTATCTTTCTCTTATAGTTGCTAAAATAATATCTTAAATTTCTCAATGAGTATTCAAAGGAAAATGACTACTAGCAAAGGATTCCAAGGGCATATATGTACCATTCCTAGAGGGTTTTCTAATACTATGGGACATTTTGAGAGAATAACTCTTGCTCCTAATACTATAGTTTGAATTCCATCCTTGATGTAATTTTCTCTATATGCCAGATTTGAAGCATGGTTGCATTTGACTAGTTCTACTATCCTTGGGCCTTCATTAGTATCTTATTATATGCTTTATAGATTTGCAGCTCCACCCTTAAGCTTCTCTAGATCTTTGTAATATCTGGAGGTTTCTTCTTAATGCCATTGGCACTTTCTAATATAAGATCATTATCCAAACTTTTCTCATTTTAAATAAAATAATCCTTTAATTATATTTCAGCCACATTTTTTTCACCCTACATTAGTTGAGGTTCTTACAATCTAATGATTTGTTGGCTCAATAAACACCCAAGCTCCACAAATGTGCCCAAAAAAATCCATTAAGGATAGTAAAGAACAAGGGGAAGGAATAATGGATTTTTTTATAAATAAAATCATCCTTTCCTATTTGGGAGAATTCAATATGTTGAACATTTTGCCTTCCTTGAAACCATTAGGGGCTTACCAAACATTGATATTTTGAATTTTTCCACATCCAATTAAGCTCCACCAATTATCAATCTTTTATACTTCTCTACAACCATCAAACCTCTTCAAACATTTGATCTTCTAAGTCATTTGTGGCCAAAAAACACTTCAAAGTTTTAAACTCTTAGACTCATCCACAACTAAGGGGTTTAAGACATCTTAACTCGTCCACAATCAACATAACTTTTTCAAACATCATTTTTTCAAAGGCCCATAAACACCTAAGACATTTCCAACTTTGATTTTCAAAGAGACCCATATCTACTAGAAATCCTTCAAATTTTAATATTCTTTCTCCACAACCAATATATATTTTTGAATTGTGATCCTTTTCCACTCATTAGAAACCATAGAAGGTTTTGCAATGAAAATCAGTCTTCCAAATAGGGCCACAACTAAAAGAGTTTTTTTGAACAAAAGAGGGTGAAAATTTTTGGCATCCTTTTGAGATATGATTTTGTTTACAAACTTGTTAGGTCTCACATATAGGAATAACTAGATGATGATTTTAGCCTATGATCCCAATCATAGATATCATTTCCATAAATTAAATCCTTGGTTCTCCATAAACAATTGATCCATGATGCTTCCTATACATTGCTCAACTCACTCACTTTTGATGATTATGGTCCCTAATATACATGACACACATGTTTTTATTGCTTCATATTAAGAGTTAATGGATTATATATTTTACAAAAAATAATGACCATTGGTTGTGTTAGAAAATGGATCATGATGCTCTAAATTTGTATATTTCTTGTTTCACCTTGGTGGTCACTATCATCTCCTAGATAAGTATTTCCACTCCTAGGAAAAATTCCTACTAGGGAGAATTGATAGGCGTATCGTGTCCATGTCCCTATCCATACTCAACATTTTCCATCCTTCCTAATTACCATTGGACCACTCACGGGTTGGTGTGATATGTCACACACATAGTTCAAGTTTCATAATCCCATAAGAAAAAGGAGATTGAATGCTTGATGTTGATGCAATTACAATTAATTAAAAAAGATAAATCCAAAGCATAATAAAAAATAAAAGTAAAAAAAAAAAAAAACAAATAAAATAAAGCATGATCAATGCCCCTCGCTATGAGGTCACCATCACTCCAAGTCTTATGCAAAAGGACTAAGTTAAAAAAAAAAAATCAAAGGGCAAAAGAGGTTGAATAAGTAAATAAAACGACAAATAAGGGGTGGAAAATCATAGTGCTAAAGAAATGGAAACTAATTGCATACTTTTTGATTAGTTTGTCAAGAAATTCTTTCTTATTTTATTTTCGTGAGTGATGACACATGTAATAAGGGCTAATAAGGGCTAATGATGACGCTCCCATACCTAAAGTTGAAAGTTTGTATCAATTCCATGAATTATTTTGAAGTTTGAAGATAATATTTAATGAGATCTACATACTTCCATTTACATTTGAAATTACTGATTGTTCATGTTGCATTACACATACGTACATGCATTTAGATTGACAACATTAGATCACTTGAACCTCTCTTTCGATGATGTACCATGACTATGCCTTGGGTTGAACCTTGGTTCTTTAGAGGACATTGAGGATACCACATACATTCTTAATGGATGCCTTTCCATTTGTTTTAGAGGTTACTCCACTTCTTTTGGGGATGATAATCATATGGGATTAACTAAGGACTCCCTTTTGGAGGATGGTGAGACATTACTATTTTCATGTCCAATTAATCATATTTCAAAATCTCAAGTTTTATTTGTGTTATGGTAAATTTAAAGTTTGTTACTCACACTTAATTTTTAACCATAAAAAACACTACATATACATGTATTTTTCTTCTTCATATTTTTGACCTAAAATCCTAAAGTTTTTCTTTAATATCTTGACCTAAAAGTCAATTTTTTTTCCTCACAAAAAAAACATAATTTTATTATCAAAAGAAATGAAATTACATTACACATACACATGACTGACATGTATTAAAAAATAGAGGATCACTTGTATCCATCACAAAAATTGGCTTAAATCCATCATGACTAAGAAACAATAGATAAAACACTAGTTGAAAAGCATGACGTATGTAGTTGTAGAAATCATCCACTTTTCCTTTCTTCCCTTTCTCTTTTTTTACTTCCTTCATACCCCTGGGGTAGGTTGGATAAATTATAGTGTTGTGTCTGTCATTTTTCCATCATGGTGAGATCCTTTTTTAGATTCAAAACCCTTTGTTTCATGTGTTCTTTTGGTTCCTAACATTGATTTTTTTCTTTTTTGTTGTTGTTTTGATGACTGCTAGATTTGGTGTGACTGCCATCTCTGTATTCTTATTGGTATTTGTGGTTTATGGGGGGAGCTTGTCCTGTGTGGAATTTTCAATGATTCCCTCATTATCTTTGTTGGGGGGGGGTTGCCTTAAATCAACCTCTTCTTCATTATCTAAAAAAGGAGCTCAAGGCTGCTAGATATTTGTCTTAATCCATAACCCTTTCCTCTTGTTTGTTGGGTTTTTGGCCAAAGACCAGGTATCTTGCAAATGTAATGCCATATTTTCATAATCAAGACTCGTCCATTGGAAATGTCCATTTTTTAGCTAGATATGATTTAGAAGCCCTTACCGAGTTTACTCTCCACACATATGTGAGCATAAGTGAAAATCCCCTTTGTTCTTCTCTCACTATCTATTTTTATGAACATTCCGAGTGCATTTCCAATGTCTTCAACAACTAGGTGATGCTAAAATGGGAGAGGGAGGTTTTGCAAGCGAACCCAAAAAGACATTTTTGGGACTTCCAGGGTGAATGAATCAAATTTTGGGAACTAGGGGGTGGTGAATAACCCATGAACCATAATCCCCCCTCCATAATTTTCCGGTAATTTCTTTTAAGAAAGGGTGTACTCCTAAAATTCAGTTTATTATCATTCATAGTCTTAATTCATGTTATAACAATATTAGGGTTGAACTTCTTATTTTAGTTGGTTGTTACATCCCTTTAAATTTGAAATTTATGAGTTTTACAAATCCTAGATCTATCCATTGCCTTGGCCCTAATTTTTACTTATTAATGAATTATTTAAAGGAATAAATTCTAATTTTGTTGTAACTTGGTTACTGATGTGAATTTTAATCTTTTATGCAAGTTTTATAATAATCAATAGTAATTTAGCCCTTGGGGGGCAACTCAATTGGTGATCACCATGATAATCTAATTTGTCTGTGGCTGCATGATGGGGGTGAGACCGACCTAGACACATTGTTTGAAAATAATTTTGCATTAGGTAGAAATGATTTGTTATGTTGTTGTAACTTGGTTACTGTTGTAACTTTTAATCTTTTATGCAATTTTTATAAGAGGGGATTATTTTTTTCATATTTGTATTGTATGACAATAATTTTTCATTAGATAATAAATTAATAAACCCTCATAAATCAACCTTAAAAAACATGAAACTAAATTTGAATTTTTGTTTTAAGTAACCACATAATAAATAATTTGTTTATTTGGTGGTTATTTGGGTAGTTACTTAGAAGAACATAGAAGTAATCGTGTCTTTCCTTGGCAACCTTAAAAAACATGAAACTAAATTTGAATTTTTCTTTTAAGTAACCACCTAATAAATAATTTGTTTATTTGGTGGTGATTTGGGTAGTTACTTAGAAGAACATAGAATTAATCGTGTCTTTCCTTGGCAACCTTTAGTATAGGAAATCATCCTTTGTGTTACAATTGTCTTTCACTAAAAAGGAAGAAGTTGTTACTTATGATCGACTAGTTTTTGCACCCTATGAGGGATTTGCACTAAGGTGTAAGATTTAGTGATAACTGGACCCACAACTATTATTAATCTTTTAGGCAATTTTTATAAGAGGGGATTATTTTTTTCATATTTTTATTGTATGACGATAATTTTGCATTAGATAATAAATTGATTGTAAATAAACCTTAAAAAACATGAAACTAAATTTGAATTTTTATTTTAAGTAACCACCTAATAAATTATTTGTTTATTTGGTAGTGATTTGGGTAGTTACTTAGAAAAACATAGAATTAATTGTGTCTTTCCTTGGCAACCTTAAGTAGTATTAGGAAATCATCCTTTGTGTTACACTTCTTTTACTAAAAGAGAGGAAGACATTACTTATGATCCACTAGTTTTTGCACCCTATGAGGGATTTGCACTAAGGTGTAAGATTTAGTGATAGCAAGACCCACAATTATTATCAAAATTTTATTAGGTTGCGAGCTTAAGCAAATTATGCATATATAATACTATAATTTTCATATGAGCATCAAGATTGGCCAGTACAACCCATTGTTGTAACCATAATTTTGCTTCCAATCTTATTTACACAAAATGGATTCTTTACCTCACAATCTATTGTAAGAATATTTCACAACTTATACAACAAATTTTAATACTTGTGGTTCATCTGTAAGAAATGGAAAATTACAAGTTTCCCAATAATAAATATCTCAAAATCATACCAAATTCAACCCATAAAATGTCCATTGTTAAAATCAAAGCTCTAGCACCACTCCATTTTGAAGCATCCTTTTGTAGCGGCTACAACCACCCTCAAAAATTTCACCTTAGCCTGTTTTGGAGCCTCCCTACCAACCTTACACAAAAATTTGTATTGCTTCGTCAAGTGCTCAAGCTTCAGTGTTTTCCTCGCACAAAGGCAGCCTGTTAATCACAATTGATCTGTTCCCCTCACAGGCTGCTCACCCAGACTTGCTCTAGCCACAGGCTGAGCAACTTCCCATTTAAATGTGTGCATTTCTGAAGGGTAACTAGCCTTCCCTCTAGGAATTGGACAATCCCCTTTGACAACCTGCTGGGCTCCAAGATTGCGTAATCCCGCCAGCCATCCCTCCTAGCAGTAATTGCAAAAAGTTTCCCAACAGCAGGCTGTTCAGCCTAGGATTTGTGAAAATATGGGCAATTGTCAGCTGCTAGGCCTAGAAATTGCGCAATCCCCTTGGGCAGTCAACCTAGCTCACAGTCAGGAATGCACATTTTTCTTGAACAGTTGAGCAACTACATGCATGAACAGTTTGATCGACCAGTTCACCCAGGACCAAGGCAACTTGACTTGCATGCATACATGACTTGATCTTCCCAGAATAGCAAGAGACAACATGTAAAAGGCATCCCATGATTCAGGGAGCTATTCTTAGCAGTCAAGGGTTACATGCAAAGTTGTTTTAGAAGTTTCCCTCCAAGTGTCACTTTTTCCTAGATTTGTGGCAAGCGCATCATAAGGCCAAACTTATTTATCCCACAACACATCCCAGAGTCTTTGACACCAGTTCACCCAGGACCAAGGCAACTTGACTTGCATGCATGCATGACTTGATCTTCCCGGAATAGCAAGAGACAACATGCAAAAGGCATCCCATGATTCAGGGAGCTATTTTTAGCAGTCAAGGGTTACATGCAAAGTTGTTTTAGAAGTTTCCCTCCAAGTGTCACTTTTTCCTAGATTTGTGGTAAGCACATCATAAGGCCAAACTTATTTATCCCACAACACATCCCAAACTCTTCGACACATTCAGGTCAGCTATTCATAGGTAAGTGGCCTCAACTTGTCTTTTTTATCATTTCTGTCACTTTTTGTGTATTCACTTGTGTGAGTGTTGTTTGTTTGATTTCTTTGAATGCCTGCTGTCATTTACATGTATTTTAGCTTGTCCTAGCTTTGTTTCAATTTTGGTTGCTATCTCACAGTTGTCACATGCATGAAATTGTTTTGCACGGACGTTTGCCCAACTGGCGAATGACCTCACTCACATGCATGTTGATTTGTTTGTTGAATCTTCCATTCATGCTTTGCATGCACTGTTTATTCCTTCCACTATCATTTAGTCTCGCAATGCATTTCATTCACTTACTTGATTTCAATTGCTCGTCGGCGAGTCGGGCCAACCTTGGCCCAGGCTTTGCCCTCACTAAGACTACATTGCGTAACCTGAGGAGGGAAGGCTCACCTTCCTCTCCAAATATGCACATTCTTTCCTAGCACTGCCCTCCTAGACTGAACTTCACATTTATGGAGGTCAACGGCTGCTTGTCCCTAAAATTTGCGCAAATCTGCCCCTAACCCAGCAGTCCTTCCCAGCTGGAATTGCGCATTGCACAATCCTAGCAGCCAACTGCCCAACTAGATTGCACCTTTCGCAGATCCAGTAGCCAGTATTGCCTCCCAGACAACCCATACTACCTTTTGCGTAGTTCTGGTAGCCATTCACTCAGCCTCCCAATGAAATTTGCGCAATCTTGCTCATCAGTTTCCCATGTATGTGTTGTTTCCTTCCCACAATTTTCTTTGTTTTCAATGACATGTTTCTTGCCATGAATGTTACTTGTTTCCATATCTTCCAGGTGTTCATTTGTCTCAATGGCTTCCAAGAAAGAAGGATCTCAGGACATTGATGGTATTGCGGTTAGAACAACAATAGAGCAAGTGTCCTCTAGTATGTTGATCTACGACAAGGACATCAAATTGAAGTGGCAAGAGGAGAAGGAAATGTTTGCAGGTAATTTTGGGGAAGACCTTGAATACCGTCAGGTGTACGTAAACATTCATAAGTTTGACATGTACCAGATTGCATGAAGATACCCTGCATTCACATGAGTGGACATGATTCACTGGATCGTCTCACACTGACCCCGAGACAATGACCTTGAGAAGTGTTAGTGGGACAAATATTGCAACCTTCAGGGCACACGACTACAATGATATGTATCATATGAATGAGCCCATGACTGTCATGACTCCTCCATTCAGCTTGCTCGATAGCAGAGGTCACTACAGAGACATTTTGAAGGATTGGGAAGGAGCCAACTTGCTTCAAGATGACACTCAATTAGGTCTATAAGACAAAGATACTGAGGAAGGCATACCAATACTTGGTCATATTCGCATGTCAACTAAGTGGCCAAGAAAACACTGAGACCTTCCCTCAGAGTTGGGTGGTTGTGCTGGACCAAATAGCTAGAGAAGGAAGACCATCCAATTGGTCTGACATACTGGCTCATCAGCTGAAGGAGAAAGTCACGAAGGCTCGACAGTCACCTAAAGGCATGCATGCAAAAATTTACATGTCCACCTACATTCTAGATGCAGTCTGTGCCCGACATGAAATCCCGAGCATGGAGTGGGCATGGTCCTTGACGAAGACCTTTGTGAACATGCATTTCAAGTTATTATATGAGTGCAACTTTAGAGGAGTGATCATACAATTGTCCAACCACTTTGTCGGCCAAGTGTACAAGTTGATATTCGAACAAGATCTACCCTTCATGTCATAGGAAGCGATGAAGGCATTGTTAGGCATTGCATATTGGTATGCCTCACCGATCGACACATTCATCTGAGTGTTTAGTGTGGTGAAGCCTCCACATGTTCTACCAAATTTTCTTTGGACGTGCTTATCATGCAAGAAGTAGTGTATCATATCTCAAAAGGATTGGCAACTAGACTTCAGCAGAAGAAGAAGGCACCTTGGCCCACTCTTTCGCTGCGGGTTGGGTTATATGAGATTTGGAGCATCAAGCAAGTGGATGTCAAAGCTGGATAGATGAAGAAGTACCCATTTGACCTCCAAAGCTCCAACCTGTATGACCCACATTGCATTGTGAAGGATCACTGCTTGGGAGTTCAATTCAACTAGATCCATGGGGCGTTTCATTGTGCTATGGAATAATCATGGAGGTACTGCTACAATTCCTTCGGAACCAATGATCAGGTCAGTTTTTCAATTGAGTGGTTAGCACAATAGCATGAAGCAACATCACGAAGACCGTAGTAGCAATAGCTGAGGCATAAAAGTTGAGTGTACCTCTGCGTGACATAGGGAAGAGGAAAATTGTGGACCGCATGGAGGAGGAACAAAGTTGCAAGTTTCGAGCAAATCCACTTGTAGAAAAAGTAGCTAAGGTTATTCAGGCAAAGAGGCAGAAGTGCGACAAGCGCATCGCACGAAGGCAGAAGGAGAAGAAGAGAATGGAAGACGCACAAAAGGAGTTGCATGAGTTGAGAGAGCAACTCTGAAAAGAACAAGAGATACACCAATAGGAGAGTGAAGTGGAGTAGCAGCAAACATCGTAGGGGGTGCATCATGTGCAGACAGACAAAGTAGCTCCTGTACAAGTAGTTGATTCTTATGAACATATGGCATCAGGAGAACAGGGTGAGCCCTTGCAGGGGCAAGGCTTTGCTCGTGAGATAGAATAGGCTCTTGAATAGTTGGATGCGAACATGGAGCAATAGGAGTTGGAACACGATACCAAACTCATGCCTCACCACAGAGAGGTCAATTTGCTCGCTTCAATGCATCCAAATGATGAGTAAGTCTCGAATGACCAAGGAGGCACTGAGATCCTTGGTGGTTAGCCGAAAGCAGAGATATGCAACAACTCCTTTGATGAATCTCAACATAGAGTTGTTCAGCCTGACAAAGTACCAATTCTGGAAGATCGAACATCCCTTGCACAAGTTGAAGAACAAGTGATCATTACTGATGTGCACAAAGACAAATTCTTTGGTCAATGAAACTATAGTGTATATCGAAGCCACTAGCTCTAGTGTTCACTTCCTCATAGCTAAGAATGAGTTAATGATGAAGGAACTGTAGGTGGCCAAGCAGGGAGGAGACTTGGTGACAATGTCTACCTGAGCTGAACTAAATAAGGAAATACTAGATGAAGTATTCTCCTTGGACACAGTCATGTGAGAACTGTAATCCAAGTTTGGTACCATGCATCAAGCAGTCGTTCATCTTCACAGATGGCAGCATCGATGTGTGAGAAGAGCTCTCATCTTGAAAAACATACATGTTGCCGTTGACAACATGCAAGCATGGATGATGAAGTACAAGGGATACACGATTCATTTGCCAAAGATGATAAGGGCCAATGCTGTTGAGCTTCAAGCATGTATCCAAAGTCAGATCTGGAACTATGAGGACCTACCACAACTCATCACTAGCATAAAAGCTTCCCATGCACGAGTATTCAAGAGCATGGAGGTTGTGGTGCACACACATGTGATTCCATCACTTGGGACTCTCACCCAAGTGAAGAAAAAGAATTATGTCCAACAAGAGCTTGACTCGTACTTCGACGAGTTGATGCATGTCGCCACTAGTCTAGACTTGCCTATCAATGCAGATATCATACAAGTATGTTGCTGGTCCAACCACATTGATGAAAATATTGATGACAATGACGTGCATTCTTTCAGATGAGTTGGAGAGAGGATCCCAAGCAGCGTACCTAAAGACGCTGATTTTGAAGTCGTTGATCTATCTTTTCTTTTATTTTGTGAGTTGGTTGCATAACAATTGGTATCAGAGCTTTGGATTCTAGGGTTTCGCTGCTTCAAACATGTCATCATGGAATTTTCACTATAACATTTTTTATACGATATTTCAATCTCTACAATTAAAACCCATTTGAGATGAAATATTTGTGAACCTCATGTACAAAGTTTAGATCTCATCTCACTATATTTTCAGAGATATGATCCAAGGAAGTTAGGATTTTGGCAGGCTCCCAAATTATATCTCAAACATAGCTCCCAAATTATATCTCAAACATGTGAACAGGGAAAAATTGTCATAACTTTCTCCTTGAGAATCAGATTGAAATTTTGTAAAACAATACAAAAAGAGGATGGAATTTAGTTTTCTTTGTATCGGTTTTAGGTCCAAAGGTCGAAAAGTTACACGTGGCACTTCATACAAGTTCACTCTACTGAACTAGTCTATAATAAGGTCATCGTGGGAGATTTGGAATAACGATTTCCTGGAGAATCCAATCTTGATCGACTTATGGCATTAGAAAAAAAGTCTGAGAGGGCTACCAAGGATGAAATTGAAGACCTTAGAGATCCAAAATTACAAATATACAATAGATTCAATATCGAGCTCCTACAAAGGCAAAAAAGTAGTCTTTTGAAAATTTTGCATAAGTTTGGTTTGAAAAATTAGTTTGAAGGAATTCAAAGGACATAGTAAAGCATAATTATCATTAATTGATGCCCCGAAGAAAGAAAATGGAAACAACTAGTAAGCAAATGGAAACAACTAGTAAGCAACCTGAAAGCTCTAGCATGAATCATGAAGAAGAGGAAGAAATGCAACATGACATATCAAAATTACAAGACCAAGTGGAACAAATTTCACTCTCACAAAAAGTAGCAAAAGCTAAGATGGATGGTTTAAAGAAAGGCATGGAAGCTAAAATGGATGGTTTGAATAATGACATGGAAGCTAATATGGATGGTTTAGAAGTAAACATTGAAGATTTGAACAAAGACATGGACGGTTTGAAAGGAGGTTCGGAAAAGTTTCTACAAGAAATGCTTCGTAATGGTGAAAAGGTAGTAGAGGAAACTCATGATGAGAACAACATAAATGTTAGTCATGATTTCATAGACTGTAATGTTGGATTGAAGAACCACCATGTTCCCAAGATCGATATGAGGAAGTTTAATGGCAAGGATCCCGTAACATGGATACTATAAATGGAGCAATATTTCGATCTCCATAATGTGCAAAACACACAAAAGGTACGCATTGCGACTTTATATTTGGAACTCAATATATTTGTATGGTATCAATGGCTTTTCTCTCGTAAACAAATTGTCACTTGGGAATTTTTTATGGAATAAATGATAGCCCATTATTAGGATACAAAAAGAAACACCTTTTTTAGCCAATTGATAAATCTCAAACAAAAAGGTTCAATGGTGGAGCACATTAAGGACTTCCAAAATTGAATATAAGGGTAAAATAAATACCAGAGAATCATAGGATTGATGTGTTAATAGGGACATTAAAATATAACATCCAACATGAGGTTTTCCTTTGGGAACCTGATTCATTGAAGAAGGCATTTAGGTTGGCAAGAAAATTGAAAGCAAAATTATGGCAACAAGGAAACCTACAAATCACAACTATAAATATGGAAGTGTTGTTGCTCCTAGCTTTACATAACCTACAAGGTTGACACCACAACAATTGGAAGAAAAAAGAGAAAAAGGGCTTTGTTACAGTTGTGATAGAAAATACACTAAAGTTCATAAGTTTGTTGAGAAGGAATTATTTTACATAGATTGTGAAGAGGGAGAAGAAAATGAACAAGAAATATCAAAAGAAGAGGATACACTCTAGGAATAAAGCCTATAGAAAAAAGAAATGAATTTGACCATAACTTGTGACGCATTGGCTGGAATAACCACTCCTCAAACTATCAAGATAAAAGGACATATGAAGAAGAAAAAGGCAATAGTGTTGATTGATTTAGGCAGTACCCATAATTTTATTCATTGTAAGACAACGAAGGAATTGAATAGCTTCCTATCTCCAACGCCAAAGTTTCAAGTGATGGTTGCAAATGGAAGAACCATAATTTTTTCTGGAAAGTGCCATAATATCAAGCTATCCATGGGAGAATATGTTTTGAATAGTCCAATGCTTTCCATTCCAATGTGTGGTGTTGATGTTGTACTAGGAGCCCAATGGCTACAATCTTTGGGTACAACAATTTTTAATTTTTAAGCACTTTCCTTTAATTTTTTTTAAGAAAGAAAGGAAGTCGAATTAAGGGGTATCACAGGGAAACGAGGATATATAATCAACTCTAACAACATGATAAAGCTTCTAAATAAAGAACGTGGCATAATTTCACAATTATGTTTGCTAGAGGTTCCCATGTCGAAATCATCTATTTCTCCATATCTCCAAAAAGTCTTGGACAATCATTCCAAAGTATTTGAGACTCCAAAAGACCTCCCACCTATTCGTGATCATGATCATGCTATTCATTTTATTCCACAAAGTGTTCCTCCAAACATCAAGCCTTACAGATATCCCTATGCCCCAAGAAATGAAATTGAATGTATGGTTGCAGAAATGATAGAGGTTGGTATAATTCAACCTAGTCAAATTTCCTTCTCTGGTCCAGTAGTATTGGCGCACAAGAAGGATGGATCATGGCGCATGTGTCCAGATTATAGGGAGCTCAACAAGCTCACTATTAAAGATAAATTTCCCATTCCAGTTATTGATGAATTATTGGATGAATTGGATGGAGCAATTTACTTCACCAAGTTGGACATTCGTTCAGGATATAATCAAATCATAATGAAGATTGAAGACATTTCGAAAACATCGTCAAATCAGAATGAATACTGAAGACATTCCAAAAACAACATTTAGAACTCATTAGGATCATTATGAATTTTTGGTCATGCCTTTTGGCCTTACCAATGCACCTTCTACATTTCAAGGTTCGATGAATTCCATTTTCAAACCCTTCCTTAGAAAATTTGTGTTTGTATTTTTTGATTCCAAAAACAACATTTAAGACTCATTAGGGTCATTATGAATTTTTGGTCATGCCTTTTGGCCTTACCAATGCAGCTACTACATTTCAAGGTTTGATGAATTCCATTTTCAAACCCTTCCTTAGAAAATTTGTGTTAGTATTTTTTGATGATATACTAATCTACAACAAGTCTTGGAAGGATCATGTTCAACATGTTGATAGAGTGCTCAAAGTATTGTAGGAGAAAGAATTATATGCAAAAACCTCCAAATTTTTCTTTGGAGTACAAGAGGTGGAATATTTGGATCATATTGTATCTCATGAAGGTGTTAAGGTAGACCCTAGAAAAATTAAAGCCATTAGGAAATGGAAAATCACCACATCTGTAAAGCATCGAGAATTTCTCGAGTTGACAAGGTATTATCACAAGTTTGTTAAGAATTATGGGATAATAGAAACACCTCTAACAACATTACTGAAGAAAGATGAATTTTCTTGGAATCTAGAAACATCGAAAGCCTTTGAACATATTAAAGAGCCAATATGCCAAGCACCGGTCTTAGTTATGCTAGACTTCACAAAAACCTTTATTGTAGAATGTGATGCCTCAGGAAATGGAATTGGTGTTGTTTTAATGCAAGAAGAAAGACTCATTGCTTTCGAAAGTTGTCCAATCAAAGGAAAGTATTTACACAAAGCTATTTATGAGAATGAAATGTTGGCAATACTACATGCACTTAAGAAGTGGTGACTTTACCTAATGGGAAGACACTTCAAGGTAAAAAAAATCATGATAGTATTAAATACTTTCTAGAACAAAGATTATCTTTAGAAGAGCAACAAAAATGGGTCACAAAAATGTTAGGTTATGACTTTAAAATCATCTACAAAAAAGGGAAGAAAAATCTTGTTGCAAATGCACTCTCAAGAAAGGATGAGCATGTGGAAGGATTGCTTTGCGTCATTTCTATTATCCAATTAGATTGGATAAATGAAGCAAGAGATGAATGGAAGAATGCTAAAGAAGTGTGGGAACTCATTCAAAAGTTACAACAAGACTCTAGCACATCTGATACATTTAGCTAGAAAAATGATTCATTATGGTACAAAGATCACCTATTCCTCTGTAAGAATTTCAAACGCAAACAAAAGATTCTTATGGAATTTCACACCCCTCCCTTAGGAGGGAACTCATTAAAAACTTAACACAGGGTTAAGAAGGATTTTTTTTGGGATGGCCTTAAATATGATATTAAAAAGTTTGTGGTGTAATGTTTGGTTTTCCAGCAAAATAAAATTGAAACAATTAAGACCCCAAGTCTATTACAACCTTTATCCATTCCAAGTCAATGTTGGGAGGAGGTTTCAATGGATTTTGTCACAGGTTTACCCAAGTCCGAAGGAAAGAGTATCATCATGGTGGTAGGTAATAAACATACCAAGTATGCACACCTTTGTGCATTATCTCATCCCTTTAAAGACAGTACAGTTGCGACTGCATTTATGGAAACAATTCAAAAGCTACATGGAAACCCAAATATTATTGTAAGTGAGAGAGATCCAATTTTCACTGGAAATTTTTGGACATAATTATTTTCTTGTCTGGGTACAAGCTCATCTTATCATCCCTAATCTGATGGGAAAACTTAGATAGTGAACACATGTTTGGAAGGAAATCTTGGAAACAATTCAAAAGCTACATGGAAACCCAAAGATTATTGTAAGTGAGAGAGATCCCATTTTCACTGGAAATTTTTGGACATAATTAATTTTTGGACATAATTATTTTCTTGTCTGGGTACAAGCTCATCTTATCATCCCTAATCTGATGGGAAAACTTAGATAGTGAACACATGTTTGGAAGGAAATCTTGGAAACAATTCAAAAGCTACATGGAAACCCAAAGATTATTGTAAGTGAGAGAGATCCCATTTTCACTGGAAATTTTTGGACATAATTATTTTCTTGTCTGGGTACAAGCTCATCTTATCTTTTCCCTAATCTTATGGGAAAAATCAGATAGTGAACACATGTTTGGAAGGAAATCTTCGTTTCTTTATATCTGATAACTGAATTTATGGAAACAATTCAAAAGCTACATGGAAACCCAAAGATTATTGTAAGTGACAAAGATCCCATTTTCACTGGAAATATTTGTACATAATTACTTTTTTGTTTGGGTACAAGCTCATCTTAATTTTTTTCTTGTTTGGGTACAAGCTTATCTTATCATCCTCAATCTGATGGGAAAACTGAGATAGTGAACTCATGTTTGGAAGGATATCTTCATTGATTTATAACTGAATTTATGGAAACAATTCAAAAGCTACACGGAAACCCAAAGATTATTGCAAGTGACAAAGATCCCATTTTCACTGGAAATATTTGGACATAATTATTTTCTTGTTTGGGTACAGGCTCATCTTAATTATTTTCTTGTTTGGGTACAAGCTTATCTTATCATCCTCAATCTGATGGGAAAACTAAGATAGTTAACACATGTTTGGAAGGATATCTTCATTTCTTTATATATGATAAACAAACATAATGGGTGAAATGGTTGCCTCTATCTGAATGGTGGTATAACACTTCCTTCCATACTGCAACAAAAATGAATCCATTTATGGCACTTTATGGATATCATCCACCATCCATCACATCAAATTTAAGAGAAAATTCTAAGGTTTAAGTAGTAGAAGATCACATCGAGCATCAACAACAAGTTCTCCAACTCTTAAAGGATAACCTCACCTTGGCACTGAATAGAATGAAACAACAGGCAGTATAACACTTCCTTCCATACTGCAACAAAAATGAATCCATTTATGGCACTTTATGGATATCATCCACCATCCATCACATCAAATTTAAGAGAAAATTCTAAGGTTTAAGTAGTGGAAGATCACATCGAGCATTAACAACAAGTTCTCCAACTCTTAAAGGATAACCTCACCTTGGCATTGAATAGAATGAAACAACAGGCATATCAACATCACAACGAAAGAAGTTTTGTAGGTGATTGGTTATTCCTACAACTAAAACCATGTAAAAAAATGTCCCTCAAGCAATCTAAGAAGGATAATAAATTATCACCAAAGTATTATGGTTCGTTCAAGGTGTTGCAAAAGATAGGTACTATGTCATACAAATTGGAGCTTCATGCAACTTCCCGAGTGCACCCAGTTTTCCATGTGTCGTGCTTAAAAAAGGTTATAGGTGATAAGCTCTCAGTTCAAACAATATTTCCAGAACTTGACGAGGAAGGAAAAATCATATTGGAACTTGAAGAATTCACAGAAACAAGAACTCAACAACTACAAAATCGATCAATTTCAGAGTATCTCTTTAAGTGGAAGAACTTACCTGCTAAAGATTCCACATGGGAGGATGAGAATTTTATACAGAAGCATCCATAACTACTTATGCATTGAGGAAAACACTTTTTTAAAGGAGAGGGACATGTTAGGTCCCTATAATACTAGTTTATTCCCTTATTATTATTATCATTGTATCTCCTTATTGTTATTGTTGTACCCATGTTGTCCCCATATTGTTATTATTGTGCCCCGTAGAAGCCCACTATTGTTATTGTTGGGCCCTTACATTATTATTGTTATGCCGAATTTGACTATATTGTGACCCCTTAGACTCCTATATATAGAAAGGATGTCTTGTCATTTGTATCATCCAATAATTGTTCATTTGTGTAATGTAAATGAGGTTGTTCCCTCGAAGAGGCTGATTTTTAAGTCCTTGATCTATCTTTTCTTCTATTTTTTGAGTTGGTTGCATAACATGCACCCACTCATGGATATTGTATCAGGTCAGCTTCACTCTCATGCACACTTAAACAGGTCGACCTCAACATCAAATGGACATTGTTGGATGTGAAAATTCTATTACTTCAACAACTGATTTATTTTTCCTACTTATTCTTCAATAAGTTATTTACGAAATCACTTCAGTAAATATTATAATAAAATTTACTACAAGTATCACACCAAAGAAAAAAAATAAAAAATGCACAAAAAAAACACATCAACACAATTATTTTGGATTAATGTCCCCGGAAAAGCCCAATGCAGGAAAACTGGTGCAGCAAAGGAGGATTTTATTATTAAACAACTTTTCTGAGTACATTGGGTGCCAAATCGGCTCACTCGACTAAGATAAATTCTTTGACACCTCTCCTAGGCTCAGCGTCTGACTTGCTAGCCTCTACATAGCTCCCAAACTCTCTACGCCAACAATTTTCCCCTCTGCGTTAGCACTGGGCTTCTCTACGTCACCCACGCAGGCCCTTAGTGACTGTGTAGTCCTATTGCCTCTGCGTCTCTCTGAGTAGCTTTGCTTCGGCCTTTCTGATCTCTGCACTGGTCCTCTATCAATGTGCCTACCTCTCAACTTTGTACTCGCTACCTCTTGCTGCAATCCATGCCTCTAGTTCAAATTTATCAGCAAACCCCGCTCCAAAAATCGAACTGACTATTCTCCCTTAATGTATCTCTAACTAACCCTCAAGTCCCCTCTTATACTTTTCCTGTTGATGAATCAACAATCGAGATTAAGTCTCTAATCAACGATTAAGATCAAAATAGACCCTTATTTTTTGGAAGCTTCTCATCCTTATCTTTATTAATACCTATTAATATTTTTATTCCCTTAAGTTTAAACTTAGGAACTCATTAAAAATATTATTTATTTTAATAACTCTTCATCTGGATGGATTTTTCCAAAACGATTTTTGGGTTTTGTAGATCTAATATTCTTTAGCCTCTTTACCAATTTTCATGGCTAGAGAACATCCAATGCTACTCCAAATCAACACTCTCTCTTAGAGAGGATTGTGCTCTAGTAATACTCCACTTTGAGCATCACTTTGACTATATGGCACCGGTACCTGTGCTGATGCTAGGCCTCCTCGCCCAACATCCTCTGCACTATTGCATTATTAAGTCCCTATAATACTAGTGATTCCACCATTACTATTGTCATTGTATCCCTTATTGTTATTGTTGTGCCCCTATTGTCCCCATATTGTTATTATTATGCCCCATAGAAGCCCACTATTGTTAATTTTGAGCCCTTATATTATTATTGTTATGTCAAATTTGGTTATATGGTGACCCCTTAGGCTCCTATATATAGAAAGGAGGCTTTGTCATTTGTATCATCCAAGAATTGTTCATTTGTGTAATGTAAAGGAGGTTACCCCTCGAAGAGGCTGAATTCTAAGGCGTTTATCTCTCTTTTCTATCTTTGGCCCCTCGAAGAGGCTGAATTCTAAGGCATTTATCTCTCTTTTCTATCTTTTTGTGAGCTAATTTCATAAATTTTGGTATCAGAGCTTGGATTCTAGGGTTTCACTGCTACAAACAGGTCATTGTTGACTTTTCACTATATATTATTTATATTTTTTTTATTTTTAATTTTATTATTATTATTATTATTAATTATTTTTCCTGAGACGTTTTAGAAGTGAAAAAAAACCCATTTGAACCGAAAATCTCTCTAAACCACAAGTTGGAATTTTAAATCTTGTCTCGCTATATTTTTCAAAGATATGATCCAAGGAAGTTAGGGTTTTTGCAGGATCCCGAACTATATCTTAAACATGTGACCTTGGGAAAAGTGTCATAATTTTTTTTTTAAGCATCAGATTGAAATTTCATAAGATTTTACAGAAAGAGGACGAACTGTAGTTTTCTATGTATCATTTTCAGATCTTAAGGTCAAAACAGTGACACGTGGTACTTCATACAAGCTCACTCTACTAAACCAGTCTATAATCAGGCCATCATGGAATATTTGACATAACTCTTAATTGAAGAATCCAATCTTGAATAGAACTAGGAGGTTAGAAAGAGTACTCAGAGGGTTACCGCAAGAAGTAATTTCAGACCTTGGAGATCCCAAATTACAAAGATACAACAGATTCAATATCGAGCTCCTACAAAGTGGAAAAAGGTGTGTAGTTTTTTAAAATTTTGGCATAAGTTTGGTTTAAAATTAGTTTGAAGGAATTCAAAGGGCATAATGAAGCATTATTATCAGTTATTGATGCCTTGAAGAAAGAAAATGGAAACACCTAGTAAGCAACTTGAAAGCTCTAGCATGATTCATGAAGAAGAGGAAGAAATGCAACATGATATATCAAAATTACGAGACCAAGTGCAACAAATTTTACTTGCACAAAAAGTAACGGAAGCTAAGATGGATGTGTTAAAGAAAGACGTAGAAGCTAAGATGTATGGCGTGGAAGCTAAGATGGATGGTTTAAAGAAAGGCATAGAAGCTAAGATGAATGACGTGAAAGCTAAGATGGATGGTGTGGAAGCTAAGATGGATGGTGTGGAAGCTAATATGGATGGCGTGGAAGCTAAGACCAATGATTTAAAGAAAGGCATGGAAGCTAAGATGGAAGTTTTGAAGACAAATTTGACAAATTTTCTACAAGAAATGCTTACTAATGGCAAAAGGGTAGTAAAGGAAACTCATGATGAGAAAAAAATAAATGTTAATCTTGATTTCATAGAATCTAATATTGGATCGAAGAACCACCATGTTCCAAAGATCTATATGAAGAAGTTCGATGGAAAGGATGACGTAACATGGATATTACAGATGGAGCAATTTTCCGATCTCCATAATGTCCAAAACACACAAAAGGTACGAATTGCAACTTTCTGTTTGGAACCAAATAAATTTGTATGGTATCAATGGATTTGCTCTCATAAAAAAAATTAGCTATTTTTACAGATAAAATAATAGCACATTACGAGGATACAAAAAGCAACACTTTTTTTAGCCAACTGATAAATCTCAAACAAAAGGGTTCAATGATGGAGCACATTGAGGACTTCCAAAAATTGAATACACGAGTAAAAGATATTCTAGAGGAGCATAGGATTGATGTGTTCATAGGGACTTTAAAGGATAACATCCAACATAAGGGCCACCTTTAGGAACTTGATTCATTGGAAAAGGCATTTAGGTTGGCAAGAAAAATGGAAAGAAAAATTATGGCAACAAGGATGCCTACCACTCACAATCATAAAGATGGAAGTGTTGTTGCCCCTAGCCATTCACAACCTACAAGGTTGACCCCAAAACAATTTGAAGAAAAAAGAGAAAGAGGGATTTGTTACAGTTGTGATAGCAAAGACACTAAAGGTCATAAGTGTGCTAAGAAGAAATTATTTTACATAGATTGTGAAGAGGAGGAAGAAAAGTAACAAGAAATGTCAAAAGAAGAGGAAAAACACCAAGAACAAAACCTAAAGAAAGAAGAAATGAATTTGGCCATATCTTGTAATGCATTGGCTAGAATTACCACTCCTAAAACTATTAAGATACAAGGGCATATCAAGAGAAAAAAGGTAATAGTGTTGATTGAGTCGAGCAATACCCATAATTTGATTCATTGTAAGATAGCCAAGGAATTGAATTTCTTCCTATATCTAGCACCAGGAATTTCTTCATTGTAAAATAGGTTTTAATTTTCAAGAAATTTTCTTCAGAAAGAAAGGAAGTTGAATTAAGGGGTATCGGGAAATCAAGAAAGATAATAAGCTCTAACGAAATGACAAAGCTTCTAAAGAAAAAACAACTTGGCATAATTTGCATAATTATGTTCACTAGAGGTTCCCACATCAAAATCATCTATTTCTCCAAATCTCCAAAAAGTTTTGGACAATCATTCCAAAGTGTTGAGACTCCCAAAGTCCTCACACCTATTTGTGATCATGATCATGCTATTCATTTGATTCCAAGAAGTATTCCTTCAAACATCAGGCCTTACAGATATCCCTTTGTCCAAAAGAGTGAAATTAAATGTACAGCTGCAGAAATACTTGAGGCTGGTATAATTCAACCTAGACAAAGTTCTTTCCCTGTTCCAGTAGTATTGGTTCATAAGAAGGATAGATCATGTCGCATGTGTCCAGATTATAGGGAGCTCAACAAGCTCACTATTAAAGATAAATTTCCCATTCCTATCATTGATGAATTGTTGGATGAATTACATGGATCAATTTACTTCACCAAGTTGGATCTTCGTTCAGGATATCATCAAATCAAAATGAAGACTAAAGACATTCCAAAAATAACATTTATAACTCATGAGCGTCATTATGAATTTTTGGTCATGCCTTTGGCCTTTCCAGTGCACCTTCTACATTTCAAGGTTTGATGAATTCCATTTTCAAACCCTTCCTTAGAAAATTTGTGTTAGTGTTTTTTAATAATATACTAATCTACAACAAGTCTTGGAAGGATCATGTTCAACATGTTGACAGGGTGCTCAAACTATTGGAGGAGAAACAATTATATGCAAAAAGCTCCAAATGTTTCTTTGGAGTACAAGCGGTGGAATATTTGGGTCATATTGTATCTCATGAAGGTGTTAAGGTAGACCCTAGCAAAATTAAAACCATTAAGGAATGGAAAATCCCCACATTCATAGAGCATCTGCGAGGATTTCTCAGGTTGATAGGGTATTATCACAAGTTTGTTAAGAATTATGGGAGAATAGCAGCACCTCTAACAACATTATTGAAGAAAGATGCATTTTCATGGACTCTAGAAGCAACGAAGGCCTTTGAACATCTTAAAGAGGCAATATGCCAAGCACCAGTCTTAGCTACACTGAACTTCACAAAACCTTTATTGTGGAATGTGATGCCTCGGGAAATGGAATTGGTATTGTTTTAATGCAAGAAAAAATACCCATTGCCTTTGAAAGTCGTCTAATCAAAGGAAAGTATTTACACAAAGCTATTTATGAGAATGAAATGTTGGCAATACTACATGCACTTAAGAGATGGTGACCCTACCTAATGGGAAGACACTTAGGGGTAAAAATAGATCATGATAGTCTTAAATAATTTTTAGAACAAATATTGTCTTTAGAAGAGCAACGAAAATGGGTCACAAAGATGTTGGGTTATGACTTTGAAATCATCTACAAAAAAGGGAAGAAAAATGTTGTGGCATATGCACTCTCAAGAAAGGATGAGGATGTGGAAGCATTTCTTTGCACCATTTCTATTATCCAACCAGATTGGATAAATGAAGCAAGGGATGAATGGAAGAGTGTGGGCTAGAAGAATGACGAAGAAGTGTGGGAACTCATTCCAAAGTTACAACAAGATCCCATTACATCTGATACATTTAGCTGGAAAAATGATTCATTATGGTACAAAGATCGGTTATACCTATGTAAGAATTCCCAAATCAAACAAAATATTCTTATGGAATTTCACACCTCTCCCTTAGCAGGGCACTCAACATTTCTAAAAACTTACCACAGGGTTAAGAAGGATTTTTTTTAGATGGCCTTAAATAAAAAATTTAGAAGTTTGTGGTGGAATGTTTTGTTTGCCAACAAAATAAAGTTGAAACAATTAATACCCTAGGTCTATTACAACCTTTATCCATTCCAAGCCAACGTTGGGAGGAGATTTCAAATGTATTTAATCACAAGTTTACCCAAGTCTAAAGGAAAGAGTGTTATCATGGTGGTAGTTGACAGACTTACCAAGTATGCACGCTTTTGTGCATTATCTCATCCATTTAAAGCGAGTGTAGTTTCGACTGCATTTATGGAAAAAATTCAAAAGCTACATGGAAAACCAAAGATATTGTAAGTGACAAAGATCCCATTTTCACTAGAAATTTTTGGACATAATTATTTTCTTGTCTTCGTACTCAGTTATCTCATAACTCATCTTATCATCCTCAATCTGATGGGAAAATTGAGATAGTAAACAAATGTTTGGAGGGATATCTTATTTATTTGTATCTAATAAACAAACACAATGGGTCAAATGGTTGCCTTTGGCTGAATGGTGGTATAACACTTCCTTCCATACTGCAACAAAAATGACTCCATTTATGGCACTTTTGGATATCATCCACCATCCATCACATCAAATTTAAGAGAAAATTCTAAGGTTCGAGTAGTGGAAGATCACACCGAGCATCAACAAAAAGTTCTCCAACTCTTAAAGGATAACCTCACCTTGGCGCAGAATAAAATGAAACAGCAGGCAGATCAACATCACAACAAAAGAAGTTTTGATGTAGGTGATTGGTTATTCCTACGGCTACAACCATATAAACAAATGTCGCTCAAGCAAGCTAAGAAGGATAATAAATTATCACCAAAGTATTATGGTCTGTACAAGGTGTTGCAAAATATAGGTATTACGACATACAAATTGGAGCTTCCTGCAACTTCCCGAGTGCACCCAATTTTCCATGTGTCATGCTTAAAGAAGGTTATAGGTGACAAGCTCCCAATTCAAACAATATTGCCAAAACTTGATGAGGAATGAAAAATCATATTGGAACCTGAAGCAGTCAAAGAAACAAGAACTTGAAAGCTATGAAATCAATCAATTTCAGAGTATCTCATCAAGTGGAAGAACTTACCCGTTGAAGGTTCCACATGGGAGGATGAGAATTTTATACAGAAGCATCCAAAACTACTCAAGCATTGAGGACAACACTCTTTTTTTAAGGAGAGGGGCATGTTAGGTCCCTATAATACTAGGGATTCCCCCATTACTATTGTCATTGTATCCCTTATTGTTATTGTTGTCCCCCTATTATCCCCATATTGTTATTATTGTGCCCCATAGAAGCCCACTATTGTTATTTTTGTGCCCTTATACTATTATTGTTAGGTCAGCTTTGGTTATATTGTGACCCCTTAGACTCCTATATATAGAAAGGACATTTTGTCATTTGTATCATCCAAGAATTGTTCATTTGTGTAATGTAAAGGAGGTTTCCCCCTCGAAGAGGTTGATTTCTAAGGAATTTATCTCTCTTTTCTATATTTTTGTGATCTGGTTTCATAACACGCATCCTGTACTACTACCCATGGCTCTGCCATTGCCACTGCTTCTTTTGTATGACAAATCCCTCTGCATCCGTTCTGTTGCTGGTCCTTCTTCCCAACACTACATCTTCACTACAACTTTCTCTTCATCCATGCTGTTGGTGGTCCTTCTTCCCAAAACTATATATGTACTGCACTCTCTTCTCATTATGCTACATCAAGCTATCGCTAATTGCTACTGCACTACAACATCATACCCATTTTTGCTACTGAAATGGGTTCTTTATCATCCCTATATTCTCCCAGAAATAATCAATCTTTGTTCTTCCAAAGGCCTTGATAAGGATGTCTACCACCTCTTCTCCTGTAGGAGTGTAGCTCAATTGTACAGCTCCTCGTTGGACACAGTGTCTGATAAAGTGACATCGAATATCAATATGCTTTGACCGATTGTGAAATACTGGATTCTCAGAGAGTTTGATGCAGCTCTAATTATCACACATGATCTTGGCCATCTCCATATTTCTTCTGAATAGGTTCACAAGAAGTTTTCTAAGCCATATGGCTTCGCACAAAGTTGTGCTAGCAACCATATATTCTGCTTCAGCTGACCTCAATGTTACAAATTTCTATTTCCTATTGCACCAGGAGGTCATTCCCGATCCAATGTTGAAACAATACCCATAAGTACTTTTCTAGTCTACTGAACTTCTTGCCCAATCTGCATCACTAAATACATTCAATATAATATACTTGCTCCTGGTGTACAAGAGTCCATAATCGACTGTTCCCTATAGATATCTAAGAACATGTTTGGCTGTTGCCCAGTGTACCCTCTTCAGTTCCACCATGAATTGACTGAGGGTGTTGACAACGTAACAAATGTTTGGCCTGGTATTGACCAGATACATCAAGGATCCTATGAGCTACCTGTATAAGGTGGGATCACCATCCTTGTCTTATGATGCATCAATTTTCTTCCAATTGGTGATCATTGGAGTAGCCACGGGTCTACAATCATGCATCCTAAATCTCTTCAGAATTTCTGTAGTATATCTCCCTTGTCTAAGGAAGATCTTCCCCTTTTGTTGCCAAACTTCCAACCTAGGAAATAATGCATCTGTACTAAATCATTGATGTCGAATTCTATGGCTAGATTCTTCTTTTAGTCCCCAATGAGCCTGGATGATCCTGTTAAGAAGAGATCGTCCACATATAATACTAGGATTAAAGGCTCATTCTCTACAACCAGATAGTAAAGATTTGGATCTGCGTTACTCTTGACAAACCCAATCTTCTGCAAGTAGCCATAAATTCAACCATACCACGCTCTACAAGGCTTTCTTCAATCTACATACATGAGACTTCTTCTCATGCGTCTCAAAGCCTTCTAGCTGTTCCATGTATACCTCCTCTTCTATCACCCCGTTAGGAATGCCATTTTTTACATCCATCTGATGAATCTCCCATCCCATCTGTGTTGCAAGAGATATCACGGTTCCAATAGATGTATCCCTAGCTACTGGGGTGAAGGTCTCTTCGTAGTCAATTCCTTCCTTCTGAGCATACCCCTTAGCCACAAACCTGGCTTTGTATTTTTCCACACTACCATTTGCAGCGTACTTAATCTTTTAGATCCAGGTTGAACCTACTACCGCTTTGTCTTGAGGCCTCGACACTACCTCCCAAACATCATTCAATATTATAGAGTTGTATTCTTCTACCATCGCATCTAACCAAGCCTCTTGTTGAGAATCCTCGTGAAAGCTGGCAGGTTCCCCATACTGAGCTACTAATGCTTGATATCTATCTAGTTATTTTTTCTCCCTTATATTATTTCTTGTTGCACCAATGAAATCCTCTGCATTCACAGAATCTGATGAATTTCCCTGCTCGTTCTTCCTCTGGTAGCAAGTGCTTATGTTAGGTCCTCCTTCTCCTGTGATTCTTCCTATTTTGATGAAGAATTCTTGTCTTCCATTGGTTGAAATGGTTTGACCAACGACTCATCTTTTGAATGCTCTTTGGAAGGATTTTCTCGAGATTTTCTAAAGGCCTTATCCTCCATGAACTTCACATCTCGTCAAACTACTACCTTCCTGCTCCCTTGAAGATAAATTATGTATGCCTTAGCGTTCTCACTATATCCCACTAGATATCCTTTCTCTGCATTTTGATCTAGTTTCTTCCTCTTTTCCTCGGGTATGCAAAAATATGCTAAGCTCCCAAATATCCTAAAATGACTAACTTCAGGTGTCTTCCTGTGAAGAATTTCTTTGGAGTAATCTTGCCTAATTCCCGATGAGGAGCTCTATTCTAAACATAGACTATCATGTTGTATGCATTTGCCCACATGAATTTTGGCATATCCTGATCATACATCATGGCCTTGGCTACTTCCATGATAGTTCAATTCTTCCTTTTTGCTACTCCATTCTGCTCTGGATTGTATGAAGTTGTCCACTCCCTTCTGATGCCCTCTCCAGCGCAAAATTCTGTGAAGTCCTTGTCGACATATTCTCCAACATTATTTGAGCACAAAAAATTTATTTTCTTTCCAGTCAGATTCTCCACCAGAGCCTTGAACTCTTTGAATCAACAGAAAACCTCATCTTTGGTTTTCAGAAAATAAATCCAAGTTTTCCTGGAGTGGTCATTGATAAGGGTGACAAAATATTCAGCATCACTAAGAGATTTAGTGGACATAGGTCCACAGATATCTGAGTGTATCAATCCTAGTACACTCTTGGACCTATTTTTAATTTTAGGAAATGCTGCTTTGGCATACTTGCCTAGAGCACATCCTCTGCGTACATCATCTCTCTCTGTACTAAGATCTGAAAGTCGTGTTACAATTTTCATGAGAATTATCAATGCCCCATGGTGCAAATGTCCCATTCATCTATGCCATAGTTAATTCAGATCCTTGTCCCATGATTTCCTATTAGTGCCATTGGTGATTCTAGTTGTAACCTATACAACCTGTTATTTTTTATTCTGATTTGCACTTTCTTTTTCCACTTTGGGTGTTTGACGTACACTTTCTCCTTGATGAAGAAAATGTCATAGCCCTTTATTTGAAGTTGTGATAAGGAAAGTAAGTTCATCTCCAATCCCTGATCCTGGCACATGCAACACATTGGTGGCCCAAAACCACTCTCGTTTTTTTTTGAAATACTATGGTCCGTTTTCCAAATGGAGGATGCTTTGCCTTATTTCCCATGGTGATTTAAAATTTATCCTTTACTCCTGATACTCAGAGAAACATTCCCAAATTCATGTCATATGCCAGGAGGCTCCATTGTCTATATACCATACCTCAGATGATGCTGAGATTATTATACAAGCAACTTCTTCCAATCTAGAAGCCAACATAGAGAAATCAAAATTTCTATCCATTGTGCACCTTTTTGAAAATTTGCATGATTCTCCTGATGTTGATGCCTTTGCATCATGATCTCAACCCATAATTGATTTTCCCTTCATGTCTCTGATTCATTACTCTGATACCATGTGAAATTTCTATCACTGCAACAACTGATTTATTTTTCCTACTTATCCTTCAATAAGTTATTTACGGAATCGCTTCAGTAAATATTAAAATAAACAAAAAAAAACATGCACAAAAAAAAACACATCAACACAGTTATTTTGGATGAATTTCTGCGGCAAAACCCAATGCAGGAAAATCGATGCAACAGAAAAGGATTTTATTATTAAACAACTTTTCTGAGTACATTGGGTGCTAAATTGGCTCACTCGACTAAGATAAATTCTCTGGAACCTCTCTTAGGCTCAGAATCTGACCCGCTAGCCTCTATGCAATTTCCAAACCCTCTGCATCAAAAATTTTCCCCTCTGCGTCAACACTGGGCCTCTCTATGTCACCCATGTAGGCCCTTAGTGACTGCGCAGTCCTGCTACCTCTGCATCTCTCTGAGTGGGTTTTCTTTTGCCTTTCTGACCTTTGTGCTGATCCTCTGGCACTGTGACTACCTCTCAGCTCTATACTCAATACCTCTTGCTGCAATCTAGACCTCTAGTATGAATTTCTCAGCAAACCCTGCTCCAGAAATCAAACTGATTGGTCTCCCTCAGTGTATCTCCAACTAACCCTCAAGTCCCCTCTTATACTTTTCCTGTTGATGAATCAACAATTGAGATTAAGTCCCTAATCAATAGCTAAGGTTAAAATATACTTGATCCTTATCTTTTGGAAGCTTCTCATCCTTATCTTTATTAATACCCATTAATATTTTTATTTCCCTAAGCTTAGACTTAGGAACTCATTAAAAATATTAATTATTTTAATAAATCTTCATCTAGATGGATTTTTCAAAAACGATTTCCGGGTTTTGGAGATATCATGTGCTTTAGCCTCTCCACCAATTTTCATGGCTAGAGAATATCCAATGCTACCCCAAAGCAACATTGGACACCCCTAGAAGCCTATAAATACAAGTGACCTAGAAGCTCATTCGGATATCATCACATCAATCATCTTATTCTCTTCTATCTAATTTTTTTTGATACATTGGTGAAGGAAAAGGTCATACAAAAGTTCGAAGTCTCAGATTTGAAGCTCGAACAAAATTAGGGTTTATGTTCCAGACACTGACATAGAACCCGGAAATTTCATCCCTAGATGCACACATTCTATGGTCAATACAACATCCAAGAAGCTACAAATGCACACACACTAACCTGAAGGAAGCATCTAGGGAGTTGACTACAATTGACCATCATCCAAAGTTTTCTGAAGCTGTTTGAACTCTGAATCAAGTTGTCTTTGATATATTCTACCACTATAAACTAGTTTATGAAATTGTTGGGTTGTATTTATGATCATATTGTATTGGGATCATTGTACTCTCTATTGAACATTTTATGACAATCTAATAGAAGAATAATTTCAAAGGGTTTCCCCCTAGTGGGGTTTTTCCATGGCCTTGACCAAATCTCGTGTCTCTTGTTGATGTGTTGATTGTCTTCTTCGTCATTGCATATATTTATCAATCTTCAATTACTTTTGATGAATGGAAAGACTAAATGTAATTTGAAATATTGCTAACTGAATTTTGAAATCAGGCTAAAGTAATTGATTCAACATAGAAAAATCTGAAAATTAACATGGTATCAAAGATGTGTTGATTTTCTTCTTTGTCATTGCATATATTTCTCTATCTTCAATTAATATTGATGAATGTAAAGAATAATTGTAATTTGAAATATTAATAATTGAATTTTGAAATCGGGCTAAAGTAATTGATACAACATAGAAAAATATGAAAATTAACATGGTATCAAAGCTAAGGTGAAGGACAAGCCCAGAAGGAGACAAGCCTTGAAGCACCCATCTTTGGAAGGTTGAAAGAATCGGTTTAGTCAAAGTCAAGGTGACTTCCTACTTAAAGAGTGATGAGAAGTTGGGTAACTCATCTAATTTTACTGCATGGAAAGTTAGGTTGGAGATCATTGCTGATAACAATGATGTTTTGGGCTACATTCAAGGGAAGGTACCCACGACTCCAGAGAATGCATCCGATGTTGTTAAGAATAAACACAAGAAAGGTGAGTTGACAACAAAACAAATTATAGCTGATGGTTTACAAGATAATCTACTTGCATATGTTGGGAACTTGAGAAGGTCTAAAGACATGTATGATAAGGTATCCAACATGTGTTAGGTCAACAATTTGAATGAAATCCTCACCTTGAAAGATAAACTCGAAGACACCAAGATTAAAAAAGGATAGTCCATACAATCCCACATAATGAGGATCTCTCGTATTAGAGATCAATTTCAAAGAGTTGGAGAAGTTGTGCCTGATAGGAACTGGTGGTCGCAACTCTAATAGATCTCCCTCCAATTTGGGAAACATTCATCACTACTATAAGCAACACAAATATCCTCCATTTGATAAAATTGTTGGAAATATCACTCAAGAAGATTCAAGGATGATAGGAATAGGAAGGATTTAAAAGCACGAAGAAGGAGCACCCATTGCATACGTTTCTTATGACAAGAAGAAGAAAGGGAAAGGAGGTCCATCAAATTCAGAAATCCTCCTCCTCAAAATCTTGTGGAAGAAAGGAATATGTGATTGTTGAATGCTACAATTGTCATAAGAAAGGGAATTATGCTCTAGATTTCCCCAAGAAGAACAATGTACCACATTATAATACTAGAAGAAACAACAACAAGTTCAATGATCAAAGAAGGAAAGAAGACCAAAGGAATGACCATAATGGAAGAAATTATAGAAGAAGAAAATATGCTTCTAGTGACCATGAAGAAGATCATTGTCCACAAAAGAAGTCAATTTTTTCTAGATATGAAAGTAATGTTGTGAATCAATTTGAATATATTCTTATTTCCGCTCTTACTAGTTCATCTCTTCCATATTCATGGGATAGTTCATTGGTTGATAATGGGTCCACTCATCACTTCTCTGGTTACAAAGAAGTTCTCTCTAATTTGGTAGAGAGGGAGTCAAATTTGAAAATCATTGTTGGAGATAACTCCACTGATCCCATTAAAGGTTTTGGATTAGTCAAATTTCATTTGAATTCTGGGGAATTTATTGTTACATGATGTAATGTATGTGCCTGGGTTAAAGAAAAAATTGGAATCAATATCCACTTTGGAATGCAAAGGTATTAGGGTTGCTTTCATCAAAGGAAAGGTTTGTACTTGGCCTGTTGGATCACATAGCGATGCATTCACTTTAGGAAAAAGATATGAAGGACTCTACAGGGTCACTAGAAGACCAAGACTAGCATTGGTTCATAACACAAATCATCTAAGCAAATTAAGGCACCGAAGGTTGGCTCATCTTCATTATGATGCTCTTCCAAAATTGGAGAACTTGGTCTCATCGTTTTCAAAGGTTCAAGCTTAACATGGAGTATGTCTAGGATGTGCTAGTGGAAAAATGATAAGGGGACAATTTCCCTCTAGTAAAAACAAGCCCATTGACATCTCCATCTCATTCATTCCAACACATGTGGACAGATGTTCGTGCACTCTATTAGTAGGTATCTCTACTACATCACATTCATTGATGAATTTTCAAGAAAAACATGGATATAATATTTCAAGCATAAGGATGAAGCCTCAGAAACATTTCAGGAGTTAAAAGCATTGGTTAAAAATCAAACAGGGAAGAATAACAAAATATTCAGATCTGAAAACAGTGGAGAATGCATGTCAAATGGATTCATTGACTTTTGAAAAAAGGAAGGTGTCAATAAGGAAACAATTGTGCCATATACTCCCGAACAAAATTATCTAGCTGAAAGGAAGAATAGGTCTATAGTAGAAGGAACTCAAGCAATGATCCATGATCAAAAGCTCCCTAAATTTCTTTAGGCTGAAGCTTCACGTGCATGTATGTGTTCAAAACAAGATGCCTCATCAAGCCTTGGAAAACAAAACATCTGAATAAGTATTTATAGATGTGAAGCTCGAAATTAGTCATCATTGCATATTTGGATGTCCTGTATATTTCCATGTGCCGAAGGAAAAAAGGAACAAATTGGAAGCTATAGGAAGAAAAGGTATGTCTATTGGTTATTGTGAAAATTCTAAAGAATTTAGAATATATATTCCAGGTCAAAATAAGGTTGAAATTAGCATAGATTTTACACTCGATGAAGATGTCGCTCTTGGAAGATTAATATACCTTCCTCCCCCTCCTCCTCCCGAGAATAATGGTGATATGGATATCTTGGATAGCTTGTATGTGACAAAATCCAAGACTGATATTATTTATGATCCCATGGAGCCCATGGATCACTCAGATTCTCCTCCTAGTAATCCTCCTACTAGGAAGAGACCACTCTGGCTTCGTGACACTCTTCAAGATGTTGATAGTCATTGTCTGTCCGAAGATCGTTTAGAGAAAGGAAGAAGCCATGTAGGTATCAGGGATATGTTATAGCCATGAGGACTATGATTCAAGCTGAACCTTCCATAAGCTGAACCTTCCATATTCAAAGCATCCATAAAAGAACAATTTTGGAAAGATACTATGGTCAAGGAATATGAATATATTATGAAGAATGATGTATGGGATGTTGTACTGAGATCAAAAGGGAAATCCATGGTAACTTCAAAGTGGATATTTAAGATCAAGCATGGAATTGATGGAAGCATTGAAAAAAAGGCAAGCTTCATGGCTCGAGGATTCTCTGAGAAAGAGGGAGAAGATTATGATGATATATTTGCACATGTGGCTTGATATACAACCATTCATTCAATAGTTTCCCTTGTCGCAAGTCAAGGATGGACCCTTCATCAAATGGATGTAAATACCACATTCCTCCATGGAATGCTACAAGAAGAAGTATACATTGAGCAATCACATGGATTTGAAGTAGAAGATCGAAAGACACAAATTTGTAGATTAAAGAAGGTATTCTATGGTTTGAAGCAAGCCCTAAGAGCATGGTACGTCCACATAGATAATTATTTGGTAAAGATGGGATTCACAAGAAGAAATGATGACCCCAACCTCTACTTCAAGGTAGTCCAAGGTATGCTGATGATTTTGGTTTTATATGTTGACAATCTATTCATGTTAGATAATGATTATCTGATGATTAAGTGTAAGGGGGAGCTATACTCAAAATTCGAGATAAAGGACCTTGGACTCATGCACTATTTTCTAGGCCTTGAGGTGTGGCAAAGGCTCGATGAGATTTTCCTTTCACAAGGAAAATATGTTGTGAAGTTGTTGGAAAGATTTGGAATGATAAAATGCAAGTCCCTACCCACAACTATGGAAATGAACTTCAAGAAGTTGTTTGGAGAAGCTGCAAGACCTGATTTGGTGAATCCATCCAAATATAGATAGTTGATTGGGGCTCTAATGTTCCTTGTGAACACCCATACAGACATATGTTATGCAGTGAACACATTGAGCCAATTCATGATCGAGCCTCTCCATGCACATTGGACCGTTGCAAAACACATTTTGAGATATTTGCAAGGAACTATTACACTTGGTGTGAGATACTCTTCCAGAGATGTTCAATTCATGGATACACCGATGATGACTAGGCGGGAAATGTTATCAACAAGAAACTTATGCCAGGATATTGTTTTATTCTTGAATCTGCCACAATATCTTGGATGAGAGAGAAGAAAAAGTCTATAGCATTGAGTATTGTTGAGCCAAAGTATATTTATGCTAGCATGGCTAGTTGCGAAGAAATTTGGTTGAGGAAGCTCTTTAGAGAGCTATTTAATCAGGTCCTAGACACTACATTGATATATTACAACAACAAGAGTGGGATCCGTTTGGCAGAGAATCTCATGTATCATGACAAGTCCAAGCGCATAGAGATCTGATATCACTTCATTCATGATATGGTATAGAGAGGAGTCATTCGACTCCATCACATATCAACAAATGAGAAGATTGTAAATATTCTCACCAAGGATTTGCCGAAAGGGAATTTCTTGGTCTTTAGAGAGCAGCTTGGACTGATGGATGTAACCCCTCCTGATAAGGGGCACCACTGATTGAGGAAATTGAGACATAGTCTTCCCCCCTGTCTGAGCTCCCACGATGAGGAATTGAGATAGAGGGTTACTGGGGTTGAGTGAAATTTGGATAATAAGGTATCACCCCTATTTATTACCCATAGGCTTGGAATAGTATCTCACCCTATCTTTGTCTTTGTAGAGTATACCCTAGTTGGAAACATACCCACAAGTTGGGCTTGTTGGGATTATCCCTCCCCACTTGGCCAATGAGTGATGAGGCTTGGGGACATGAGATCCTTACCTTTGGTAAGTCAGGTATCTTGCCCTAGCTAGGATTATGATTTAGGTATTATACCACATGAATCTTAAGGGTAATTGTTGGGAAGATCGATGGGCAATAGTATGGGTTCAGTAGTAGCTCCCCTACGTCACCTATTGCTCGATATGGGTTAAGTTGTATCTCCCCCATGATATTCTGGGTAGTAGCCCGATGACAGATATTTCCGATTAGTATCTCGCTGAAAAATATTCCAGGTAGTAACCTGCTGACATATATTCCAGGTAGTAGCTTGGTGATAGAGATTCTGGGTTATAGCCTGATGGACAAAGAGTGGCAGATTTTTCTCACTATGATTCTTCTTCTTTAGATTTGAGAATGTTTCAATAGATATAGTTGAGCATATTTGTACACATAATGGCAAGATTACATATTGATTGATGGACATGTTTTACAAGTGGAATTCTCCCTAGTTGAGAGGGAGTGTTAAAAATATGCAATTGCAATCAAATTCCACTTTTAGAATGTCATTTGATGGAATTGAATTCCTCTTTTTTATAGGACCAAAATATACCTAAAGATCACCTCATTCGAACAAGCATAAATTGTTTTTTTATTTTGTGCACCCACTTATAGATATTAGATTAGTTCGTGTTCACTCTCATGCACACTTGGATAGGTTGACCTCAACATAAAATGGAAATTGTTGGACACCCCAAAAGCCTATAAATACAAGTGACCTAGAAGCTCATTTGGATATCATCACATCAATCATCTTCTTCTCTTCTATCTGATTTGGTTCGACACATTAGAGAATGAAAAGGTCATACAGAGGTTTGGAGTCTCAGATCTGAAGCTCACATAAAATTAAGGTTTTTGTTCCTGACACTGGCACATAACTAGGAAAACCCATCCCTCGATGCACACATGCTATGTTCAAGACAATGTCCAAGAAGCCACAGACACATGCATGCTAACTTGAAGGGAGCATCTAGGGTTTGACTATAGTTGACCATCATCCAAAGGTTTCTAAAGTTGTCTGAAGTATGAATCAAGTTGTCTAAAGTTGTCTCTGATATATTATGCCACTATAAACTGGTTTATGAAGTTGTTGGGTTGTATTTTGATCATATTGTATTGGGCTCATTGTACTCTCCATTGAACATTTTATGACAATCTAATAGAAGAATAATTTCATAGGGTTTTCCCCCTAGTGGTGTTTTTCCCTAGTCTTTGACCAAATCTAGTGTCTATTGTTGATGTGCTGATTGTCTTCTTTGCAATTTCATATATTGTTCTCTCTTCAATTATCGTTGATGAACGGAAAGAATAATTGTAATTTGAAATATCGCTAATTAAATTTTTAAATTGGGCTAAAGTAACTGATACATCTTAAAACAATATGAAAATTAGCATTTTTATTGAATTAAGTATAAATAAAATATAGTTGTTTAACATAATTTTTTCACCCAACCATGAGTATCAACTAAAGTTACCACCCTATGGTTAGAATACAAGGCCATCATTGTAAAAATAATAGTTATAGGCTTCTATCTCTTAACCCAACTTGTTCACCCTCATGCTCAACCAATATACTCACCATAGAGTATTACAAGGAAGGAAATCTCTTCCACTATCTCACCCAACAAAGCAAACCTCTTCTTCTCTACTAAATAGTCCCTTATAAAACCCTTCTCTTACAATGTTTTACGATGTATGAAAAAAGAGACCAAATTGGTTGTATAATTTCACAGAATCATCTCTAAAATAATTGTTGGCTCTCAAACATCTACAATGTGTGAAGTTTTCATAACTTGCTAATATTCTATGCTCACCTACAACCATCATTGTCTCATGTCAAGTCTATAATTTTTTGTGAATGATATATTATAGTTGATTCTATACTCAACGACTTCACTGGGGGAGCAATATCATACCACGTGGGTTCATATTGGGGGTTATATATTGAGGAAAAAATGACATAATTTATTGGGGGATATATAGGGGGTAAAGGGTTTTTATATTGACAAATATAAAAAATGGAGCTTAAATTTAATGAAAAAATATAAAGGGGTATAAAAAATATAAATGAAAAAATGGATACCTACAATATCTAGTCAAAGGGTTTTTTTAAAATGGGAAGTTGTATCGAGTTCATATTGGTGGGGGTTAAATAATGTGAATTTAGAGGGATTTTCCAATATGTAGTAAAACTAAGGGTATTTCTTAATATGCCACGAACGCACGTGATATATTAGAGGTTCACTGAGTGAATCCCTTGTGATTCTATAGTCCTCATGGATAAACAAAGAACTCAACATGAACAATATGAAAATATGAGAAGTACGAATGTGTTATACATTAGAGTATTATAATAATTCTTTCATCATTGGAAGGAAATGATTGATAAAAACATGTCTAGCATTACTTCTAACTTAAGCATTCTAGCAATCTTACAATTCCCATAATAATGGTATAACCCATGCCTCTCTACTAAATAATCCCTTATAGAACCCTTCTCTTATAATGTTTTTCGATGTATGCAAAAGAGACCAAATTAGTTGTGTAATTTCACATAATCATCTCTAAAATAATTATTGGCTCTCAAACATGTACAATGTGTGAAGTTTTCATAACTTGTTGATATTCTATCCTCACCTACAACCATCATTGTCTCATGTCAAGTCTACAATTTTCTATGAATGATATATTATAGTTGATTCTATAGTCCTCATGGATAAGCAAAGAAATCAACATGAACGAAGTATGGATGTGTTATACATTAGAGTATTGTAATAATTCTTTCATCATTGGAAGGAAATGATCGATGAAAACATGTCTATCATTACTTCTAACTTAAGGATTCTAGCAATCTTACAATTCCCATAATAATGGAATAACCCATGCTTTCATAACTACATCAGAGGAATGTCCACAAACCTCTCACCTACATTCAATAATTGATTTTAATAAGTCAAAGAATATCAATGAATTCATCTAAAACACAAAGTAAAAAATGAGGTGAGTTCTAATGCTAACACTTAGAAATGAAGGATTAAATTTCCCATAGGTCCTATTTCCTCTTCTCCTCTAGTGGAGGTTATTTCTAAGGCTAACACTTGGAAATGAAGGATTAAATTTCCCATAGGTCCTCTTTCCTCTTCTCCTCTAGTGGAATCATAACCCCTCTTATACTCTACATAACCACATTGGATTACTATATTATATTCCAACATTAATATCACATAACTTGATTATACAATGGAAATCCTAACACATGGTTTGTGTATTTATATTTTCATCTATATTCCAATTTATTTGCTAATTGGGCCTTGACCTTGAGCTAGCACTAGTAATTCATATTTTCATCTTGCAACATTTATATAATTTTACTTAATACATGCCAATGGTCAAAATTGAGGTATGACATTGATCCAAAGGGAGAGTTTCAAATAGAGTCATTGAGCATCCTTGAAAAAAAAGAAACATTAACCTAGATCCAAGCAAGTAGATAGGTAGAGGTGCAATGGAGACACTTTAGTTCTAATTAGGCTACATGGTAAATGGAAGATGCCATAAAAGAGGCATACCCACTTTTTTGTTCTAATCTCAAGTTGTACCAAGGTCGATGCAATTAAAGGGGAACTGAAATGTAATATGTTAATTTTGAGAATTTGAATGCAATACATGGAATTATGTATAAATTATAAATAAGTGTTGATAATGATGATAGTTGAGTAACATGGGCTTAAATAAAATGACCCTATGTGAAAATCATGTAAACATATGATATGAATTCCTAATGTGAAGCTCAAGGCTAAGCATTGATTAGTAAATGGCTAGGAATATCGATGGAGTGGTTATTCTTTATGTATACCATTTAATAAAATTTTAGCCATGATATGCTCAAAATATGTAATATTATTTCAAAACTGTCTAGGATAATTGTGGAGAGCACAAGAGGAGCAATGATTCCACTATTCTCATGCACCCTGCTACTTTATTTCAAATTGGATAATAAATTTGCTAATACAATTCTAATTATTATGACAATCATCACTATCTTTCAAACTAAATTCTCTCATGCACATTGACCACTATATTTCTAAACTAGATTCTCATGCTTGGCACTAAGATTTCAACCTAAAGATGATCAAATCAAGCTAGGGAAGAGGAAATCATAATATTGAGAAGCGAGATGGATGGTTGCAGAGGAGCATAGAGGTTAATTTGTTAGGAAACATCTCATTTTCCCTATAAATTGCTACTCATTAGGTGCATAAAGTTAAGAGAAAAATCTACCAAGTTACTCTTAAAAGTAGACAATAAACAAGATTTTTTTGCCACACTAACAAACAATAGAGGTAAGAGGATGCCAAGGGACTATTGAGAGAAGTGGAATCAGAAGGACATGGTTTAGGTATCATAGCATCAAATAATGCTTTAGGGAATGTTAAGTCATCAAAGAGTATTATTATAACATGATAGGCAATAAAGACACATAGGTTGGAGTGAATTTTTGGTTTAAGAAGTAAGGGATGGATTATTCCTAGGATCCCAAGTATCCAACTCCAATAAAGCATACAAACTCTGTTGTATTAACACATTAGTTGAACTATCACAATTAATTGAGAATATCAATTCCTTTCCCTTAGTTCTATATAGTGTTTGTAAGCATTTATTTTTAATCATATGAATCAATAATTTAATAGAGTGATTTAAGCTAGGATTAGGATTAAATCTATTGGCCACCAATATAATCGAAAAGTATATCCAATTGCTTACAAGGTAGATATACCAATAAATTTTGATTTAACAAGGACCGAGGCATTAGGCACATTGGAGAGGACACCTATCCCAAGAGGCATCTACCTTTTATCTTTATCACTAAGGTCCAACATGTCACTTGTCAAATTTGAGCTTGAGAGAGGAGAAGAAACAACCCATCAACCACCCTCAGTATGAACCATTATAACTAGCCTTATATGTTCCTTTAATTAGTTTCAATACACATATCCAAATGTGAATCACAATTTGGGAGTTCTTTTTCAATTCTTCTTTAGAAATTTGGTTTCTTCAAACATGGTGATTTCAAGAAAATCGAGTATAAAATAATATTGTTTAAAATTAAAAATGAATCCCAAAGGTTTGTTGGATCCTTCTTTGACCACATATCAAAATAATGGAGCACAAAATAGAAAAGGTTATGCTAAGATTTGATTCCCATGTTTTTTTATTAAATCATATAGATTTCATCAGTGATTAACTCACTAAAATCAAACATGTTATAAAAGTGGAAATAGAAACTTGAGCAACTTTTCCTCACAATCAATCAAGTAAGGAGATAAAATATGATATAGTAATATTTGAGTCTCATAATTTTAGATTAATAACTAATGATTAGATAATATAAATCTCATCAACAATCAACTCACTCAAAGTAAAAATGTTATAAAAGAGGGATTTGAAGTGGAGTAGGTATGATAAAAAAATTCTCTCATAGGCACTCAAGTTGTAACCAATCAATAAAAGTGTTTTCTTTATGCATGAATAAATTTGAAGTTCTAATATACCCCACCCTCCACACACATGAAGAGAGAGACACAGATTTCATATACTTTAAGAACCTCATTCAAATTATGCATATTAGATTTGTGTGTGTGTGTGTTTTTCTAAGGAGAACTCCCATAATTCACAAATGATAGACATGGTAAACCATGAATGTTATATAAGTTCCAAGTATTAAACTCTAAAGAGATTTTATTTTTTATTTTTATTTTTTTACGGAATAAAAATTTTGGGCATTGGGTAACATCTAGGGAAGAAAGTTTGCCTCCCTCTCATCCCGAAGGCAAGAAAGAGGTTGTTGGTACTAGGCCAAACCCCAATTTAGACTCACTTAAGAGTGAAATAAAGTTACTATATTAGCATCAACATGTCAACTTATGAGACTTGAACCTGGATGAGGAGGATAACAACTATTCTGCCCAACCATGGGCATTGAGTACAACTATTCTGCCCAACCATGGGCATTGAGTACAACTACTCTGCCCAACCTCCCAAGGTAAACTCAATTGACCAAAAATTTTGGGCATTGGGTATTGCCCATGGAAGAAAGTTACCCTCCCTCTTAGCCTAGAGGCAATAGAAAGGTTGTTGGTACTAGGTCAACCCTCAATATAAACCCGCTTAAAAGCACAACAAAGCTACTCTATTCTAGAGTACCAACATGCAAACTTATAATACTACAACTTAGGTGGCGAGAATAACAACTATTCTGTCCACCACCTAAACTAGACTCAATTGACCCATAGCCTTTTCAACTTAATATAAAAATCTCAAATTTATCTTTCTATTCAATAAATATAATATATATATAATTCTAACATCACATTATATCAAACACTTTAATATGAATTATATACACCTATCTCATATTAAGAAATTAAAAGAACTCTTTTACACCACAATTACTCCCTTCACTTATTATTCTAAAATATTTTATATTGTCCCTATCATTCTATAATACTTTATATTCTTCTTTATTCTAGATAATTGTTACTTATTAATTTAAATAACCAAGCCTTTCTTTAATTGATGAGCTTGTAGATTGATAGAGCTTCACTGTCAAATTCACAATATCTAAACCAAGGTAGTCAAGGTAATGTGGTCTCTCAAATCATTCTGAACTCAAATTATTGTCCATACCTTAAATTAATAAGTTCTCATTATCAAATGTATTCAACTCAATTAATTTAACATTTAGCATACCCAATCACTTTGGATGAAGGTAGCAAGTTAAAGAATTTAACCATTTGGTATGGTCAAAATAAATCATAGCCAACGACTTTGTATGAAGTAGGGTAACAGGTTAAAGAACTTAATTTGTAAATCATTTGTGATAAAAGTTTGTTTTTGTTGAATAAAGGTATATATACATCTTAATAATATCTTAATAATATATCAAGTAATTTTGGAAAAAAGAATATGATAAAAGTTTTTTTTGTGCGATCAAACAAAAACTTACCTCTCGTTTTCCACGAGATAAGATTATGCGATATGCGTTGTTGACCGCCTCGAGGAATACATCATTATTATCAAAACATTCTTCACAAATGCTCTCTAGTCGATATCGAAGTTGTACAAGATCACCAACTTTTTCCTTATGCTGCTGCTCATAAGAGGAGCTCGATTTCTCGTACATTAAGGCAATGGACTGCAAATGTCCATAGCTCTTAATATTTTCGATGGTTACAATCTCATTGCCTTTATTTTTGGTATATTCTAGGAAGTGATCCCTCAGTGGTTCAATAGCATTGGCTTCAAAAACCAGTGTGTACAAAGAACGCAACAATGACTTGTCCTCTTTTTCCAGGGAGTTTTTGAATACCTGTTTATATAAAACTTCAATTAATTCATAAAACTCTAAGAAAATAAAGGGTATTTTTATATATGGTGTATATTTTGTGAATATTTTAAAATTTGATAGATAGGAAGGAAGTCAAATGAACCCGATAATCATGAGGGAGGTAAAAAAAGGGATCAATTGTTTGACCTCCTTCCTCACCATCAAACTCCCTGATATTCTAACAATCTACCATCAACATAAAAAAAAAAAAAAAATAACCTATATAATATCAACCCAAAAATGTATGTTTTCACCTCTCCAAATTTATCTACTACACGTTGTACAAGCTCCTTTGCCAAAATAGTTTGAAACCCTGCTCTGCTGCTTGAATTAAAGATCATTGCAAGGTTGTGTTCATCATCACATATTTTCTGGTAAAAAAAAACAACTCATTAAATATTATAATTAACTATTTTAAATTTATGTCAATTACAATTATATTCATCATTACAAAAAAATCTAATCCATTAAGTATTATGTTTAACATGAACGTTAAATTAATGTTAATCCTATAAACTATCTAAAATATTTCAAAATCTACCATTCACTTAAAAATAAATAACTAAAATACAACCCATCTTAACCTATTTAAAACAAAACTCTCCAAAAATCTACCATTCACATAAAAATATAACTAAAATGCCACCAACCTTAACATCTTTAAGGCAATCCTCTCCAACTTCTTGAAGTGCTCCAATTCTCTCGGCCTCGGCAGCATAATATTTTTTTGTTTTTTCAAACACTCGATTTTCAATGTACGGATAAATATCGAACTTAGTCACCATGATGAGCAGGTCGGGGAAAGTATTTTTCAGAACGCCTTCTTGAGTGGTACCGTTTCTGCATGGCATCATTATATAAAATAACTGTATCAAAAGAAGGCAGATGATTCGGAATGGATGGGATGGGATGGGATGGCATGGCCTGGCATGGCATGGCAGAGGAAAATTATCATAGAAAATAATTGTATCAAAAGAGTCAAGATGTTTAGGATCGACGAACATATAAGAAAATCTCTGGGGCATGTTAGTTTTCACACATGTGCGAGGATGTGAGGGGTTTAGTAGGGACGATGACAGGTGGTTTACATGGTGGAGTTGATATTTATTTTTTAAATACCTTAATATCATAAGTTTTAATAAATTTTTAAAATATAACATTTAAAACAAAAATAATTTGTTATAAGATTAATTTAATTATTCATCCCATTTTATCAAAATATTTTTATTTATTCCACATGGTAACACGAGGTATGCTTCTACATGCAGGAAGCAGTGTATACATTAAAATTGCAAAAATAATAATGGCTCTTCAAACAATATTAAATAATAATTGCTCCTCAAACAATATTAGGTTCACATTGATAGGTTTATTTGGGAATTCTAGATTCTTTTTTAAGGTTACTTGCTTGTTTTTATTATAGAAACATTTTCATGTAAATTTAATTTCATTTTTTATTCACAAGTTTTATGCTTTTTGATTTTCTCATTATTTAGTAGACTCTATACAAAGCTAACTTATTCTCAAAGAATATTGTAGGTAGAGAATCCATTCTTGAATAGAGTAAACATGGACTTAATAGAAACACTTTATCCTATATCAAGTCATTCCCTAGTTTACAAGCACCATAACACATTATTAGAGCCCAATTGGATACCATGAAAGTAGCTCTTTCCACTCCAAATTCCATATAGAAACCAAAGGCCAGGTGGCTAGCATGGAGCAATGCATCAAGAGAAAAAGAATAAACTCTCAAATAAAAAAGGATGGAGTTTAAGAGAATGTGTATTGCACTAATTATTTTAGCTCAAGAGACAAGAATTTTCAAATTTATCAAAACTTGCTAGCTAAACAAGACCTTCATCAAGTAGTGAAAGAGAGGTAGCTAGTGTGACCCATAATGTAAACACTAGATATCATGGATTGGTAATTTGAAGCCTTAAGTTTAACAATAAAATCAAAATTAATAACTATTCAAGAAGCCCAAAACATTGCAATGGAAGAAATAAATCAAGTACTAGTTTTAATGTATATATATACTCTTTCCTATCACATTGTGCTCAATGATATAGGTAAAGTCTAGGATATAGACCACAAAATTGAACTCCCATGTTTATCTAGCAACTTTTTCAAACACATTATATATATATATTTTATAGGTTTATAAATACTCAAAAATAGTTGTCAATTGGGGTTATTTCGGTGAAACAATTATTATTCTCCCCTAAATTTATATTCTTACTAGTGACATAATGAGATTAAATGTTTTGATAATTATTGTTATAACCACTTCAAGCCATAATTACCAAATTTACCGAAATTGATAAAAGAAATTCATATATTCCTCAATTCATTCTTCCACCTAATTATCTATATAAAATCTAGTTGTGTGAGCTAAACACATCATAACTGAAAATGATCATAGTCTCCACCTTATAAATATGCAGAGATTCCTGCCTATTAAATCATGGTCTCCACCTTATAAATACAGGGATTCCTACCTTTTAAATCATGATCTCCACCTTATAGATGTAGGGGCTCCTGCCTAAAAGGACTGAAACACAACATGAGTGCTAACTTACAGACTTGCGAGAATTAAAGTTCACTAAATACACACCCAGATAGACCTGCACTAGATCAACACTGATTTAAAAAGGTTTTCCTTTTACCTAGATTGTACAAAAACAATAATCGATTGCAGCTTTTAACTCTCACAGTTCACAGAGAGGGAGCATTCAGCAGGGCAAGCCACAAGCCAAAACGCAAGTATTTTTATTCAAAACACAAGCAAATTTGGTAAATTTTAGAATATAGGAGTAAATTCTTTGATTTTGAAATATATTAATAATTTTTTTCCAAATTGAAAATTTTGAAATTAAATTATTTCTATATCTTATCGTATTCAAATCTAAATTTAAATTTACTCAATATTATGGATCACATAAGTCTAAATTCCTTTATAATAAATTTGATTAAAATTCTCATAAAATAAATATAATAAATCTGATTAAAATGCATATATGACAGCGTGTGTATCACAAGAAAAAACATAAAGAGCAAACACAGTCTATAAAATAGATACGTGCATGAATTCATCGTCTCACCTGTGCTTCTCAACGACGCCCAATATCCATTCTGCAATCGTATGCTTGGCACCTGCAATGGTTTCCTGCAATATCTCCAACACCATCTCGCAAAGGGTAGGATCATTTCTTCTGCTGGAATAGGTTTGGTCGAGATACAGCACCAGGTTGCCTATGATATCGGTCTGTGGACAGATATCATGATAAAGAGAATCTACAAGACATTCAAGGCTTTCTGCCGGACCACGCAATTGATTTGAATTCCGCATTTGCTTCTGAATATTTCGGGTGCACTGCTTTCGTATTTCATAATAAAGAGCTTCTCCCATATTCAAGTCACAAATTTGCCTTACAAGCTATATCAAAAATCAAACGAGGAATTAGTTGTGTTAATGTCTCATGTCAAGGACTGGTAAAACAATTTAAAGTAGCGCGGTCGATCATTCATTGACCTCGGTGTGGACAGAGCGAGAGGAGCTGTGCAAAATTATGCAGTAGTACCCTGTATATTTTCTCCGCGGGCAGCCTCAGTGGCGATGATGACCGTTTCCAGGCAAATACGTCGTCAAGATTTTTTCTGATGATTGCCAAACTTCTTTCTAAGAAATCACCGGGCACCTTCGGCAGGCCTACAAAAGAACGAAGAACCTTATAAGCCAACAAGGATTATGAAATTTAGATGAAGAAACTTATAAGCGCAGTTGTGTTTAAAGCGATTTTTCCGGTGGTTTTTTCCTGTCAAAATCTGGCAGTAAATTATTGGAATCGCAAGTTTGATAGCTAGTTTCTGCACAATCAAAGTGTCCCAGGGGTTTTCCAGGGTGCTGAATCCAAATATACAGTTAAAAAACCATTTTAACTGCAATAAATCAAGATTTAACCTCAATTTCTTCTGCCGGATTCCGTCACCAGAATCTCCAAAAAATCACATTATAGACAACTCCCTTGTAACCCAACATGAATTATGAAATTTAAATGAACCTAATAAGCCCCCAAAATGGTTTACAGATTTTATGAAATTCAGAAGGAAAGGCACCGATTACAGATTTTATGAAATTCAGAAGGAAAGGCACAGATTAGTACGATCGTAAAATGTGTTAATCCACACACAAGGAGTTCTAAGGAGATTTTGTAGTCAAAAGGCTTATATATAAAAGCTATTTCTAAGGAGATTTTTTTTAGTAATATATATGGAGATTTTTCAAAGGTGATTTTGTACTCATAATACTTATATAAGGAGATTTTGGAGTAATAATAGTTATACCAAATAATTTTAATTATATAAGGAGATTTTGGAGTAATAATAGTTATACCAAATAATTTTAAGGAGATTGTGTTGTAATAGAGCTATATAAGTTTGATTACGAATCTATGTTATAATCAATAGTTATTAGAGAAGATATGTATACATAAATTTGGGAATTATTAGAGGAATAGTTTTATAATTTAATTTATAAAAGATAAATTATATATAAGTTATAAGGACGTTTTTGGGACGATTTTGTAACTCAAGACAGATATATTAAAAATATAAATGGTATTTAATGGTTATTATTTTTTTTTTTATTAAAATATAATATAAATTAGAGAAATATGTATAACTACAAATAAAAAAAAAGACTTTGAGAGATTTTGTAATGGAAAAAATATTATATTAGAGAAAATAATTGTTATTAGTTAATTTTTTGTTAAAATTATATGCAAATTATAAAAGTTTTTTTTGTAATTGACAAGATATTATATTAAAGAAGATTCTTAAAAAAAATTAGATTTTGTAATTGACAAGATATTATATTAAAGAAAATAGGTAAAAAAAATTGTGATTTTGTATTGACAAGGTATTATATTAAAGAAGATAGGTAAAAAAAAATGAGATTTTCTAATTGACAAGATATTATATTAAAGAAAAATAGGTAAAAAAAGTTGAGGTATTATATTAAAGAAGATAGGTAAAAAAAATGAGATTTTGTAATTGACAAGATATTATATTAAAGAAAATAAGTAAAAAAAAGTTGAGGTATTATATTAAAGAAGATAGGTAAAAAAAATGAGATTTTGTAATTGACAAGATATTATATTAAAGAAAATAAGTAAAAAAAAGTTGAGATTTTGTAATTCAAAAGATATTATATTAAAGAAGATACGTAAAAAAATTGAGATTCTGTATATTAAAGAAGAAGAAGATCAGTAATTAAAGAAGAAGAAGATCAGTAATTGAGCAGATATTGGAAGGAGATATTATATTGGAAAATATGTCTTGGTCATATTATAGTTATTTTTTTAATTATAAATAATGAGATTTTGTAATTGACAAGATATTATATTAAAGAAAATAAGTAAAAAAAAGTTGAGATTTTGTAATTCACAAGATATTATATTAAAGAAGATACGTAAAAAAATTGAGATTCTGTATATTAAAGAAGAAGAAGATGAGTAATTGAGCAGATATTGGAAGGAGATATTATATTGGAAAAGATGTCTGGGTCATATTATAGTTATTTTTTTAATTATAAATACATACAAATTATAAATATTTTGAGGAAGATTTTATGATCAACTTAGTGTAATTGCTAGACATTTTTTCCTTCAAGAAAATAAGTGCATTTCATTATTATTAGTTATTTCTCATTACAAAAATATTATGTAGTGGAACCATAAGTGATAGACATACAATCTACAAAATTCAAGTACTCTCATTTTTTAAAAATAAACATTTTTAAAGATAAAAATCATTTTATACATTTTAAAAACATGTTTTAAATAATAAATTTATAATTTTATCTAACTCTTTTAAATATAAGAAAAAATATAAACATATTCAATAATAAGGAAAGAAAAATATAACAAGAAATATGATTTAAAAAAATATTATTATTTTTAAGATAAAAAAATCACTATATTTATAAAACATTACAACAATGATGAATTAAAAACTTGTATTTATGTTTAATTTGTTTACTTTTATTATTAATTTAATTTTTTTTTTTCTATTTATGTTTTTTTGTTACTTTTATTATTAATTTTAATTATTTTTTTTATATTACATATAATTGAAGACATATTTTTTAATGTAATTTTTGCATTATAGTTTATTTATTAAAAAATATGAAGTAATTTAGTAGTTTATTAAATTTATTAATAAAATGACATAAAAGATTTAAATTTAAAAATGGTAGGACAAAAATATGATATACTATTATATAAATTTTTTAATAAAAAATTATTATAAGAATACAATTTTTGTATATTTTCAATATATCGAAAGTTTTTTTTAAAATTTATGATATATCAACGAATGTTTTTAAAACTTTCACTATTAATTAAAATAACTAATATTTTTTAAAGATTTATACCTTTATTAAATAATGGTTTTTGTTTTCTTTTCAATCTACATTAATTCTTATAATGAAATTCTAGTTAACCTATTATGATAAGGTATTATAAGGTTTAGAAGATAGGTTTCTTCTCTCAAATGGATTTGTTTGTAAATGTATTTCTAAACATCACACCTATTTACTAAATCTTAAATTTTCTCTAAAATATTGATTTATAGAGACTATGTTAACGCTAAAAATAGACTTTTTTCTCACAAATAAATTTATTTTGTAAATGTGTTTCTAAACATTTCACCGATTTATGGAGTTCAAGTTTATGGAGTTCAAGTTTGCCCTGAGATCAATGGAAATCCCAACAAAATGTTGGAATTTTTTTTTGTAAATGTGTTTTTAAACATTTCACCCATTTACTAAATCTTAAATTTCCTCTTAAATATTGATTTATGGACTTCAAGTTTGCCCTGAGATCAATGGAAATCCCAACAAAATGTTGACAAATAAATTTATTTTGTAAATGTGTTTCTAAACATTTCACCCATTTACTAAATCTTAAATTTCCTCTTAAATATTGATTTATGGACTTCAAGTTTGCCCTTAGATCAATGGAAATCCAAACAAAATGTTGGAATTTTTTTTTGTAAATGTGTTTATGAACATTTCACCCATTTATTAAATTTTAAATTTCCTCTTAAATATTGATTTATGGACTTCAAGTTTGCCCTGAGATCAATGGAACCCATTTACTAAATTTTAAATTTCCTCTTAAATATTGATTTATGGACTTCAAGTTTGCCCTGAGATCAATGGAACCCATTTACTAAATTTTAAATTTCCTCTTAAATATTGATTTATGGACTTCAAGTTTGCCCTGAGATCAATGGAAATCCCAACAAAATGTTGGAATTTTTTTGGGAAATCCAGGTTAGAGTTTCAAGATTTTGGGTGCCCAAGGGTTTTTGATGATGTTGAATCCATTTCCACCATCAAAAGCTAGATCAAAACTTTCAATACTAAGTAAAAATTAATGTTTTAAGATTTATAATTTATATAAATAATTGTTTTTGTTTTCTTTCATCTAGATTAAATTCCTATTAATGATATTATATGTTACCTATTATGATAAGGTTAAAAAGAGAGATTTCTTTTGCAAAATAGATTTATTTGTAAATGTATTTATAAACATCTCACCCATTTACTAAATTTTAAATTTCCTCTTAAATATTGATTTATAGAGACTGTGTTAACACTAAAGATAGACTTCTTCTCACAAATAGATTTAATTTGTAAATGTGTTTCTAAACATTTCACCCATTTACTAAATCTTACATTTCCTCTTAAATATTGATTTATGGACTTCAAGTTTTCCCTGAAAACAATGAAAATCCCAATAATATTTTGGTAATTTTTTTGAGAAATCCAAGTTATAATTGTCAAGTTTCAAGATTTTGGGTGCCCCAAGAAGTTTTGATGGTGGCCCAAAAATTTTTGATGATACTGAATCCATTTCCACCATCAAAAACCATAAAAAACGAGATTCAAACACTTTTATGATAAAATTTAAAAAAATAAAAAATAAAAAATCTTACAAATTCTTGACAAAACCATTACCATTAAAGTAAAAATTATAAACCAAATTTAAACTTACAACTCTCCCAGAGAATTCCTACAAATTACCAATTCCTCTGTACTAAAATAAAATGTCGATATTTATAAGAAAACACAGGAAATAAATTAGATACAGATACCTATACTAGACCTACCCGTGAATTCTTTAAATCTTATTTTATTTCTAGACCGCACTGCAGACTGCTC
>APFE030423997.1:0-11377 GCA_000404065.3 Pinus taeda
TTGACAAAGCCACTGGATCAGAAAAGCTTCGAATTTTTGAGGAAGTGTCTGGGTATGACCGAATGCCCAGCAGTTGAAATTAAAGGGGAGTGTTGAAAATATATAATTCCAACTGCCCGCGCGGATCAGCAGTCAACGGGAACTGAAAACCACCGCAAGAAAGCTAAATTGCCCGGTATCATATCGCACCACCCTTCAGCGTAAAGTAGTTTCCGTGCAACGAGCTCCGATGCAATTAGGAGCTGACAACTGTCCAGCAGTGATGCACGCCTGACATCAGCATCAGTGCTCCATCGGAAGGTAACTTGCTGTCACCTCACCCTGTCCGATATCTGTTTGATTGAGGTTGCTCGCTCTCCGCCGTTTGATTTTCTGGAAAGTACTCCGTCGTTTAAACCTATGCAAAGTACATGTGGGTCTGTCGAAATCAATGATGCGTGGACCATATCCCATACCCTAAGTTAATACACTGACATAGTTTTTGGGTAAAGTCTTAAATGTTTTATTTACGGTGATTTAACACGGAGTATGGGCCGAAACCATAACGTAAGTTTATTTTTATTTTTTTATATATGTTTTAATATAAGCGTTGACCCAATGTTTTTTGTAATGAAAAAAAACGCGTGCATAGTAAGTGCGATAGGTAATTTCACATTAAAAAAAAGGGGCAATGTGTTATGTGAGTTTGCAGAGAGGGATGTTGTATGTGTGTTCGCTGCAGCGAACGAAGAACTGGGAACTCCGAAAAAGAACACAGTAAATTTTGTATTACAGGGGAAGCACAGATGTGCAAAAATGTTTTGATTTGAAATGTAAAAGAAAAATGTAGCAGCAGTGAAAAGAATTATTTTTGTTTGTAATGTAAGAAGTAAAGATTGCACAGCAGTGCAGGAGGAGGAGAAGTAAATGAAACCAGTGGATTGTTTTGCTCAAACCATGTATTGTTTCACACAGGTGAAAAGGTAAATCTGTAACTACCTGTAATTTTGTTTTCACACAGCAGTGAATGTAAATGAAATATTTACACACAGTGGTGTAAAATTTCATAGGAAGCAGAGTAACTTATGTAAAAATGTTTTGGTGAATCCCTCTGAGTGAAAGAGGATGAATATGCAAATGATTTTGTTTAATGAATGGAAATTTTATGGTGGTGAAATACTCTGTCCTGTGTAATTATTTTAAAAAGACTTCTCTGAGTAAAAGATCCTGGAGCAAAGGAAACAGAGCATAGCCTCTGTGTTTTATATTTAGATGGTTTTGGTATTTATCCATCCCAAACAGAAGCAAAAATACCCAACAGATACTCGTGATTGAGAACTTTTCGAAACGAGGCATGGAACTCACTACTAGTCGGCCACAAAATGCCACATGCATGTCACTTCTCATGCCATCACCAACTCTATAAGTAACGCCTCGTCAATTGCTGATGAGAGCAAAGAGCTTTCAAGCAAGGAGCTTTCATTTTGTGCGATAATATTGAAGAAATAAGCTTTGTGTTGCGAGAGAATTGAAGATGGTGTCAGGGACTGACACAACGGGAGATGTGCTTCAAGTGGACGCAAAGAGGTTGTGGAATGCCACAGTGAAAGATAGCCACAACTTCTTCCCAAAGGTTTTGCCCGAAATTTTCACTTCTGTCACCCTTCTTGAAGGAGATGGAGGCGTGGGCACCATCAAGCAGCTCAACATCAACCCTAGTATAACTCCCATAAAATCTCTCTTGATCACATATCATCGTTAATTAACATCATTATGCTACACCTTCTAATTATCTGCCCAATCCAATTAAAGATACAGATGGGGTTGAATACCTTTTTATTATTTGATACTTACAAGGTTTTACGCTTTCGTGTCACAGGTAGGAGGGGTTTCAGCTTCATCAAGGAGCGAGTGGATGAAGTTGACGAGCAGAATTTGGTGTATAAGTATACAATCATTGAAGGAGGAGCGCTGGGGACGAAATTGAGCGCTGCGAACTTTGTGGTCAAATTCGTTCCCAGGAATGAAGGGGGAAGCGTAGCGAGCTGGACCATTAACTACGAAACTCTTCCTAGTGTTGAAGCTTACGATGACACAATAAAAGCGATAAAGGAAAGCAGCAGTGCCCATATAAAGAAGGTGGAGCAGTATCTCCTCAACAATCCCGACTTATACACCTAAATATATTTGTATGCAAATCTATCTAGCTATGCATAAGTAGAGTAGAGCCACACGTTCATGAGAACGAAACGGCTTACACTACAAAATAAGGATGAGTGACGATATAACTTCCTCTCGTCTTCATTGTCGTTTATGGGCTGTACGATGCCTTTGTGTGTGTGCCTGCGATCATATTTTCGTGGTTGCGTGATTATGTGTAGTTCCCTGGATTTAAATCAATGTGAATGTTTGTTGGGAGCAAATTGCTCTCTATTTTATTTTATTTATCTTTTAAGTAGTAATAAAAGTTTAAATTTTGTTGTCATATTAGATTTATCTTAACTATATAATAAGTGTTTAGAAAGATCAATTTATTTTCACTTTAAAGGGGTTTGTACCTCAAAAGGTTTGATTTTTTTGGTATTTGGTAGAATCCAGAATTAAAGTTGATTCAGAGAGGCTGACATGTTATCAAAGTGTATTAGACCTTGTAAACCTAGATTGACTTAGTTCACTATGATTTACCATGATTGGATATGGTGGGTCAACGAAGTAAATCTAGTTTAGATTGCAAAGACGTTTATTATTTGTGAAAATGTGATGTCATTTGTTGTTCATCATAGTGTGGTGTCATTTGTTCTTTCCTACCTTGAAATTTGTTTGGTGTTTGTCACATTGTAGCATTGTTTACTATTTGCTACATTACAATGTTGTTTGTTCTTGGAAAATGAAGAAGCTTCTCTTTAGAACATTAGTATAAACAATAATTTTCTAATAATAGTCCTCTCCAAATAATCTAGCAATACATTTGAAACAATATAAAAGATGAATCCATAAAGATATGTTCTACATTTCACCAAAAATGAAGCAATTGACACTTTACATCTTTTTTAAATTGAAATCATGTCTACATAGCTTATGACTGTAACAAAAGTAATTGGTAAGGAATTGTGCTATTTTTCTAATTATTCTTTTATTTTAAATATTAATGTCATTCAATCTAACAAATTTTCATATAATTATAAATTCATTTTTACAAATTTCTTAAAACAACTAACAAATAATTTTTATTGAGATAACTAGTTAAATGTATAAAATATAGTTTTCAAAATACTTATATAAACAATCTTACATAACATCTATCTAAATAATTTTTATTGAGATAACTAGTTAAATGTATAAAATATAATTTTCAAAAAACTTGTATAAACAATCTTACATAACATCTATCTATTTTTTCGAAAATACCTCTTTTATTATTTTTTAAAGCCAATAATCTATTTATATTTTATTTTTACATTATCAAGTTCAAAAAATATCTACTATTCTTTATTTAAATCAAAAATGTATTTTTTGAAAAATAAAACATTCTGGTCTACATTTATATATATTATTTTTGTTGTAAATACTATCTCACAAAAGCAATCTCATATATATAAAATATAGAAAAAACTATTCAATAATAGATGAATAGATCCGTCGACATTAGGTTCTCCACATCCCATGGAAAAGATGGAACAGTGTTAGTTATAACTTCATGAAAAACTACAACAATGCAGGGCAGGATTCTAAACCTTCATTTCTTTAAGTTTAAACCTCAAATATAGGTTTCAAAACGTTTCAATTGAGGATTTGAATATCCATCCACTGAGGTAGTTTTCTAACCATTAGTAATTTCTCAATTCGGATAAATTTCACTCGTTTTAAATTCTTGATTTAGGTTTTATTTCTTTTAAAAGCGGGTTGGGACTATTTTTAGATATTTACCGCATAATACAAATCAATTTTATAGATTCACTCAAAAATGGCTATGAAAAAACACAAATAAAAAACATTTATAAAACTTTAAGAACAGAATAATTCTGTGAATTTGTGATATATATTATTAAAATAAAACATTTGGTATGAATAGATGTAAGTAACATTGGGACACCGCACTTCCACTTCCGGGAGCCCACATTGGCGACCGCGCGCTTAAGTAGGAATGGGTGACTCTAGAAGTTAGCCCCTGGACCATACAACTGCTTACCACATTTCTCTACCGATCTTTTAAGCTCTGCTTCATCCATTTTTACTGTGCCGCGGTGTGAAAGCCGGTTACCCGCAACACGTCCTCCATTCTATAGGTATACAATTATGCAAGTGACATTTCTTTTAATTCTCAGTTATTTTGCTAATTCTCAGTGATTGGATGAGGGGAAGAACTTTTATTATTTTGACCATTGTGGTTTAATGTACCTATACCTTCCTTCATTATAGATAATAAGTTTTAATTCCATCCTTAGTCAAAACTTTAATTTTATTCTTAAATGTTAAGCTTGAATTTCATTTCATTTTTATAAGTGAAAGTTTGAACTCTATTTTCATCTAAAGTTGGTTTACTTACTAATTTTTATATGCATGGTTGAGAATTTTTTGAAAATAATTTCGGATCTCACAGGAAAAATCGCGATTATTTGTCATCTCCTGAGAGCGATTTTCCCTATCACCCCCGAAAATCGCAGATCTCATAGGAGAAATCATGCCTGAGATCACAACGTCATTTCAGTGGTTGGTAAGAGTGTTTGCACCTATCGCTGAGCTCGGATGGTTGTTGTTGAAATATTAATTTAATTTCAACTTGCCGTGCTGCATTTAATTCACAAAACTACCAGACCTTATAGGACGGCTTTTCACGAAAAGTGGTTTTCTTCCAAATGTACCCGATGTAATCATTTTTTGACGCTTGGTTTTCCTCCAAATGCACCCGATGTAATCATTTTTTGACGTGTGTTTTGTGTACGTTTTGCAAAACGACTTTTCATCAGGATGTAAGGTTCGGTAGAAAAAGTTCCCTCATATTGATTGAAACCGTCCGATTGAATTCAACTTTGTCCATTGTCCCACTAATCCAAAGGTGCATTCAGGCCCGCAGGGAATGACATTACGTGAAGTTTTGGGTTTGACCGCCTTACTGTAGTGAAGTAATTAATGGTTTTTACTCATGTTCGTAAATTATAGGTAAATGTTTTTAATTTTATTATTTGTTTAAGTCACGGAAGTATGGGCATAGCTAATAGTATTTAATTATAAAGTTTTTAAATTTTTGACGGGAGTAAATCTTTTGTTTGACGAGAGAAATGAAACTTTAGGTTATGTTTTTTTTTGGTGTTGACCATGTATTGAAAAAAAAGCACACCAGTGTGTATGTGTAGTTTTGAATATGCAAAAAGGAAGACGTAGCAGCGTGAGAAAAATCTGTGTAATTTCCACACAGCAGTGTGTTGATCTCTCTAGGAGAGACAAGAAGTCTTTATTATTTTGTAATGTAGCAGCGTGAATTATTTTGTAATGCAAGAGCGTGAATGAAACAAGAGAATTTTTAATTACAGCAGTAAATGTAAATAAAAAAGCTGTGTAATTTCCACACAGCAGTGTGTTGATCTCTCCAGCAGAGACAAGAAGTCTTTATTATTTTTTAATGTAGCAGCGTGAATTATTTTGTAATGCAACAGACTGAATGAAACAAGAGAATTTTTATTTACAGCAGTAAATGTAAATGAAAATTTTACACATAGCAATGTGAATGAAACAAGAGAATTTTTATTTACAACAGTAAATGTAAATGAAGAATTTACACATAGCAGTGTAAATCTTTTCAAAAAAAGACAGAGTAATTTTTTTTGAAATTCTTGGTGAATCCCTCTATTAAGAGAATAAAGTTTGTAACAACCAATTTATTAATGAATATAAAATTTTATGTGTAAAAAACTTTGAGCTTCTCCAGCCATCTATTTTTAAGTTTCTCTGTGTTATCATGTGGCAAAAACAGAGCATCACTCTCTATTCAAGTTATTTGTTTTGGAATTTACTGGAAAATTCCCAAGAGTTGTTTGGTTGCAGCTGGTATTTATTTGCGTTGAGCATGTAGGATGACATAGGCCGCGCCAAGCAGCCTCCGTGGGTAGGTTGCTGGGAGTCTGAGTAGTGACAGAACCGTGCCAGTGGGGCTGCCATTGGAAGGAGCCTGAGTGGGTGGTTCTGCGTTTTCTGTTCGACTGTTGTTGGAAGGAGCCTGAGTGGGTGTCCACGCGGTGGAAGAAACGCCCCTGTGGCCACGCATTTGATCCCGTTATGATCGATTAGAGCTGCAGGATGCCTCTAAGTTTTTTTTAACTTCGTTGTTGTGTAAATCAGGGGGAGCCTGTTCAAATCACAGTGTTGATTGCCCGAAGGGCATTGCTGGTGAGGGTGTTTGCTACCCATTGCTACGTGCTGCGCCAGGTGGAGGTCGAGGGTGGCCATTTACAGACATTGTGTGTTGCTCCTAGAATTGTCAATATGCTTGCTGATAGCATCATTGATATCCTCCTAGGCTGGTGACAGTGGTTTTGGGAGACCAAAAATGGGATAAGATCCTCACTTTTTTTCTCTTTTTAAAAAAATTATTGGGGTTACAATATATTTTTTTTAAAATGTGTGGGTGCATATGAAATAAGGGAGACATTTTTTACAAAAAGGAAATAAGGGTTTCCATTTAAAAAAAACAAGTTTTTTTTTTGGAGTCTAACTCGAGATGTTGGTTTTATTAAGAGAGAGCATCTATTTTTTTAGATTGCTCCCTGGATCCAGAGATAGATCCGTTGTTTAATCGGTGGAGGTCATTTTTTAAGTGAAATGTAGATGAACTTATTAAAGAAATCAAAAAGCATATGTCACAGGTTTTTGAGATGAAAGACCTTGGAGAGCTACACTATTCTTTGGGGCTAGAAGTTTGGAGGGATTCTAGCCAAAATTTTCTGTCATATGGTAAGTATGTCAGGAGCTTACTGAAAAAGTTTAGAATGTATCAGCGAAAAGTTGCAGCAGTGCTTTTACAGCATAATAGCAAACTTCATAATGATGATGGTTCTAAGGAGCCAGATGCAATATTGTATAGACAACTGGTTGGGAGTATAATCTACTTGATTACAACTAGGCCATATTTGGCTTAAGGAGTCAGTGTATTGATCAAATTCATGTCAAAACCTCTTGAGAGTCATTGGGTTGTAGCGAAAGGTGTCTTAAGGTATCTGGAAGGAACCTTAGACTTTAGTATTATTTATACTAATTCATTTGATGTTAGATTGATATGCAATTCAGACTCTAATTGGGCTAGAAATGTAGATGATAGATGATCCATAACAAGTTGTGTATTTAGCATTGGGTCCAGGGTCATTGCATGGAGCAGCAAAACGTAGAACATAGTATCCTTGTCTTCAGCAGAAGCTCAGTATCAAGCTGTATGTATAGCAACTTGTGAACCAGTTTGGTGGAGGAGACTTCTCCATGATGCTAGAGAAGAACATAGTGTTGCAACAATCATAAAATGTGACAACCAGATCTCTATCGAACTTGCTAATAATCCAGTATTTCATAAAAACACAAAGCACATTGATACACAATTTCATTTTGTCACGGAAAAAGTTCAGTCAAAAGAAATTCATAATGAATATTGTAATACATGTGACAATGTTGCTAATATTTTCGCTAAGCCTCTCAGCGGAATAAAGTATGAGTTGTTTAGGGAAATGTTAGGAATACTTGTGAACCTCTTTCTCCATTGAGGGGGAGTGCTGAATATAATCGAGATTATGTAAATTAAGAGAGTCGATTTCTAGAGACTTAAATTATGAATTAATTCCTATTTCTTAGGAAATTGTTCTAACTTCCCCACTTCTGTGAAATTGTATATTTTTTTTATTGTAAGATGAAGATTGTAGAGAGTTCTACATGAGGCAGTCTCTAGGTGGTGCTCTGAGCTGCCTAATTTATCAATAAAGTTGGTTCTTCGGGAAATCACTAATCTTAGCAATGACCTAGGCCTCTTCAATATAAATGTGAAAATTTTAGATTGAATTTCATTATTTATTTAAACATTCAATTATCATTCTTTACTAGTTTTTTTGTAATATCATAATTCATTTGGAATCTCATCCGAAATTCTTTCTTACTTGGTCTTAAAGTGATATATTAGGACACTGTGCTAGTTCTTCGACATATATAGAGTGTGCTTCATCAACTTACGAATCTCAATTTGATATGACAAATGTTGTAATTTATGCCAATAACATAACTTGAAGATGAAGATCAGGCTACTACTCTTCTTTGCAAATTCTTAAATTAAAAACATGAAAAAACACATCAAATTTTTAATTTTATATATATTATATATTATATACTATAATATATATATATATATATAATATAATTTTTTTTTCAAATTAAATAAAATTTATTTTAATATTTTTGAAATTTAAATTTTACTTTTATATATAGTATATATATTATATATATATATATATATATATATATATTTAATTTTTTTAATTTTTTCTTAATAAGCTAGGTAAATTTGATGTTATCCCCCTCATTTTATTTATTTTAATTTAGTAGTTCTTCATTCAATGCAAAAATTGTTATATTTATTTTCCAATCATTAATCTTCTCAAGTGAAGAGAGTATCATTTTGTGAGTCATTCAAGACATTATATCTCACATCTGCGGTTTCTACCTATATAAGATTTGGAAGCCTAGATTGGAAAGACCTACTTCCATTTTGTCTTGAAATTTTCATTCCTAACTTTGAACCTTGTTTTTCTTTGAAATAGTCCAAGTAGAGTTAGTCTTGGTGTTAAGAACTTTTATTATTTTCACTTCAAATATTTATTGTACTTCTTCTTTAATTATAGATACAAAGCTTGAATATCGTTTATTAGTGAAAGACTTGAATTTTATTCTTACAGACACTACAAACATGGTTTTCCACTTGTTGAGATGTCATTGAATCCTTGGAAACCTAGCTAAACTTGATTCAATTCCATTCATTTTATTTGGTTTGATTTAGAGTAGTTTTCCATTCAATGGAAGAGTGGTTACATTTCTCTTCCAATCATTAATCTCCACAAGTGAAAAGAGTGTCAGTGTGTGAACCATTCGTGGCATTCTATCCTAAATTTGGATTTTTTATCGATGTAATCTTTCAAAGCCTAGATTGGAAAAGATTAGCTCCATTTTTTTTAAAATTTACACTGTATCTTAGAACCTTGTTTTTCTTTGAAATATTTCAAGAAGGGAGTCTTGATAGCAAGGGTTTTTATTGTCTCAATAATAGTGATTTAATGTACATACCTATTTTAGTTATAGATATTATGCTTGAATTCCATTCTTAGGAAAAGACCTAAATTTTGTCCTTAGGTGTTAAACTTGAACTTCATTTTTATATGTGAAGCTTGAATTTGGTTCTTAGTTAAAGTTTGAGCGTCATTTTCATCCAAAGGTTGTTTAGTTACTAGCTTTTATATGCTTTTAGTTTTAGATTCAATCTCGTTCTTTACTCGAACCTTTAATTAACATTCTTTACTAGTCATTTGAAATGTCATAATTCATTTGGAATTTAATTTGAAATTTATTCTTAGCTAAGCTTGAAGTGACACATTAGGAAACTATGATAATTCTCTCACATATAGTGAGTGTGCTTCATCCATTTACGATTCCTATATTGATATGATACATATTTTCGTTTATGCAAGTAAATTAAGCCTCATACCAGGGAGACAAAATAGAAAGTTGAATATCAACATCATGCAACAATAATATAGAACCAAACATGCTTATGCAACTTCTACATATAACATTGACATTCCAATCCAAATAGTATACCATGCATAATTACGACATGCAAATTCTTAAGAATGGGAGATATGTTAGACCTTGATTTTGTTAAATTTTTTCAATTTCAAACTCTCTTTTTTACACACCACACTCCTTTATCTCCATCATTTTGTAACCTTTACTTCCATATTTGTTCCCTTTTTAAGTTTTACTTTTATGGAGATCCATTAGGTAATCTATTAATTAATTCAAGTTATTTTCCCAATGATTTAATGAATATTTACATCATAATTTGTTCTTATGTGATAGAAAGCTAATTATATAACATGATAGCTCATAATTGTAATAGAAATATATCTTCTAAGGGAATTCATGTAGTAGCTAATCCTTAAGAATTATGGTAGCACCTCCATAGTTTGAATACATGCTCTATTCCACAAGAAGAAAGAGCACATAGGTTTTATTTGTAATTTCCTTGAGATTATTTTTTATTTTTTCCTATACTTAGATCTCATTATGAAGACTGCAAGATTACGGTTAGAAATTTGCTCAACCATTGGGAGCATCAAAAATTTTGAGCACGAGAAGGGATTTCGTATGATAAAGATCATGACATGCTTTTGTAATGATCCTCTCTTTAAGGGATTGAGTTTTCCATCGAGATACATATCTTCTATTCTCACTGAAATTATCTCAGTGAAACTATTTTAAGGAAAATTTAGGATGAATTAGTAATGGGATGTAAGTCACTTTTCCATTGTAAACCTGATAAAATATGTTGTAATGAGTTTTGGAAGGGGAGAAAGAGGAGAAAAATAATAGAAACATTATAGTCTAATTTCATACTTATGAATTAATATAATGCCATATATTGATGTTCTAAGTCAATCCCTTGCTTTTTGTAATTCATTTATAGCATTGTAATTATCTATAATGTAAGCCAATTGGGAAGGCCCCTCAAATTGGTCTGCCTTTCACTTAGATCCTATAGGTAGGATAGGTAGCTATGCTTCATTTTTTGTTTATGTCCAAGCAATTTTTTTACATCTTTGGCTTAGTTTATGCAATATTATTTGGTGTTAGAATAATACAATTCACTTCCTTTTGATATTTACCAGCCAAGTAGTTGGTTTATTTCATGTGAAATTTCAAGAAATATCTAATGTTCTAGAAATATATCTCTATTTTACTGGTTTACTCTTGCAATTTAATTCATTTTCATTTGTAGTTATTGATGGAAATTTTAATTACTTTTCCAATTTTTCAAAAAGACAACCAAACACTATGCATTTAGTACAATATATGGTTGTAGTATTATAAATGAAATTCATCGAGAAAGATATTAAGATTCTCTTAGAATTCATTAAGGAGAAACCATATGACACTTGTAATCAAAACCACACTTGCAGGAAAGTAAAGAGCACACTTTCATGTAATTAAGTAGACTTGAAAGAAAATAAAAACATTAGCATTAAAGGTTCACTTGTTCAAGTTTTTAAATGATCTTGAATTTGTAACATAAATGCATATGAAATGTAATGGATAATAATTATGGGATAAACCAAGATTTGTAAGCATAAGGGTAATTTTGAGATAAAAATTTAAC
>APFE030423998.1:869-11095 GCA_000404065.3 Pinus taeda
TTCCCTCTTTAAACCAATAGGATCACTTCCTCTAGCAGAAGACTTCAGCTTCTTGCCAGTTTTGGAAGAGTTCCGGGAACTGCACTAAGCGTTCCAGTGTTGGTGGTCATCCTTAAACCACTGCCTTTTTATACCAACATTTCAGAGAGCACATTCAGCCTTGTGTTGCCATGCATATTTGCACATTTTGTATTTCAGCTCTTTTCTTGGACTCATACATAACCCTTCAGATTAAGGGGGGGAATGTTGGACACCTAATCCTAAATGGGTTAGTGTGGAAGCCGAACAGAATAAGTAGTCCAAGGGACCTTGGGATGTGAATCCCAACAGTCACCATATTGTACTATAAATGTACATCTATTGTTAATAAAAATGCAATGCAAGCTTTATCTTTCATATTCTCTCTCGTTTACCATGTCTGTTTAACAGTGTTGCCAAGTATTGGTACTATGGCATACAAATTGGAGCTTCCTGCATCTTCCTGAGTACACCCAGTTTTCCATGTTTCATGCTTAAAGAAGGTTATAGGTGACAAGCTCCCTGTTTAAACAATATTACCAGAACTTGACAGGGAAGGAAAAATCATATCGAAACCTAAAGTAGTCATAGAAACAAGAACCCAATAGCTACGAAATCAATAAATTTTAGAATATCTCATCAAGTGGAAGAACTTACCTGTTGAAGACTCCACATGAGAAGATGAGAATTTTATATAGAAGCATCCATAACTACTCAGGCATTGAGGACAACACTTTTTTGAAGGGGTGGGCATGTTAGGTCCCTATAATACTAGTGTAGCCTCTTATTGTTATTGTTAGTGTAGCCCCCTTATTGTTATTGGTGTGCCCATGTAGTCCCCATATTATTATTATTGTGCCCCATAGAAGCCCACTATTGTTATTGTTGTGCCCTTAAATTATTATTGTTATGTGGGCTCTGATTATATTGTAACCCCTTAGACTCCTATATATAGAAATGAGGTCTTTTCGTTTGTATTAGCCTAGAATCTTTCATTTATGTAATTTAAAGAAGGTTTCCCACTCAAAGAGGATAATTTTTAAGTCATTGATCTATCTATTTGTGAATTGATTGCATAACAATGCCCCATGTGATGATTGAGAATTAACCAAATATCCCAAGGGCACTATAACTTTTAGATTGTTGAGAAATAAAGAACCTTCCCTAAAGAAATTGAATGTTGGTTTTCCCATTTGGGTTTCTAGGGTAAATATTATGTTCATGTGTGGTGCATTTTCGCTTGATGTTGTTTTAATGTTGAGTAGTTTTGTATGTAAGTTTTATTAGAAACCACTTTATATTTATATTTCTCCCTATGGGATGAGTATTCATTCTCAAACGCAGTTTTGAGGATTGCCTTTATAACTATTGCTTCTATGAATAATGAATAATGCAAACAACCCTTTATTCTCATTTAGTCATCCATTTCTAAGGTTATAAATCTATGATTTCCAATATAAAGTTATTACATTCTTCCGACTAGTTTCAAATTATGTCAAGCTTGTGGTTGTTGGAGAAAAAATACCTAGTGAAATAGTGCTTCTCTCATGACAACATTCTATCCATAACAATTCTTGTATCCCATACATATGCCTATTTCATGCTAAGATACTAGATACTTTCGACTACCTTTGATAGTTGGTTGAGACCAAACATAGGGAATATGGGCTATTTTTTTAGAGACCATATGTGAGTTGCACAATGCATATGCATGGTGGATAAGGATGCCTCTTATTACTTGGAGTTGCACTTCTTCATGCTATGCTATGGGTGTGATTATTGGGAAAACTGCAATTGTGTTTCAAGTGATAAGAGTGGAAATTTGTGCCCCCGAATAAAAATATAAATCGTTCAAAGATTATGTTCTTATCATGCTTTAGCCTCCAATGTTTTAATTCAATATGGCATGTTACGGATTATTTATTTGATTTGGGTGAAGGTTCTGGAATGACAATCATCTCAAAGTATTGTTCAATAGATGGCTTTACCAAATTGTTATTTACCATATTATTTTAAACCATCTAATAAGATTTAAGACCATTTCATAAACAATCCATTCTTGGTAAATGGTATAAATGAATTAAATAATAACCAACACATGCATATGTTTTTTAATGGAGTTAAATGATATTGAAATATCAAGTGGAATTAGTAAGAACATAGGAAAGTATGGTACAAGACATGTTGTCTCTATGTTTGATTAAGTGTAGCTAGTAATTGCATCGAAGCCTTCATAACATTATAGTTTTAGGATAAGTGATCGAAGATGGATTAACGTTGTGTCATGCAATTTAGTGATTTTAGGAGTTGCATAATTGTAGAAGTTGATGAAGGATCTATCTTGATGAAACAAAATAAATATAAACTTGTTCTCTATAAATTAGTAAAAATCTAAAGTAAAATGTCATAAACCATTGAATCTACATATTACCATTGAATATTGGGAAAAGAAAAGAAAACTTCTTACTTCTTACTTTGAGACTTTCGATTTTGGCACCTCTTATGAAGAGATACAATGTTTACAATGTTGAGCCAAAAATATGTTTATACAATGTTGAGTCATGTTTATATAATGTTTAGGTAAAAATATATGGTCTTAAAGCAAGGTTGAGCAAGTTAGTTGATCTAAAATTTATTTAATCATAATCAACATTATTATTAACAAAAACTAAATTAAGCACCCTCAAGTTATAACTTGGTGTTAGGTTACGTTTACAGAAGTATATGTGGTTCTGAAAAAAAAATCAATGAACATAGAAAAAATGATGGATATGAGATAATTGTTGTTAGTGGTATTAGAGATAGCACTAAATTATTTTTCGCAAACATAATATTACAAGGAAATTCAAGAGAAGTTTTCCCACATTATTGGATAGTGAATATGTTAAACTTATTGGTATAGAATAGCATAGACTTAATCTAAGGGGATTTGAACTAGTACACCTACTAGCACAAAACTAGCCAAATGCCTGGTGGTATTGGTGACACTCTAGGACTAAATTTTTATTCGTATGGAACTAATTTAAGTGTTGTTGATATCATACACTAATAAACATAAGAAAACTTCACAATGTTAGAATAACTTATAATGGTGTTTAATAGTTGCATTTGTGGATGTAATGGATGTCATTTATGGTGGTACTCATATTATTTAAAAGTATCACGTGTGAGGTATGTGTATAGATGTAATTGGAAACTATTATATTTATTAGTCTCCATTAGTGGAGGATAATTGTGGCTTTTTTGTGCTTAATATATGTTGTCTATGTGACTTGGTAAATGAGATTTTTATTGTCATATATTTATTATGTGAAATATATATTACATATTGAGGTCATTATTCATTCATTACTATAGAGCATTCGTCTAGGTATATGTTTTAACCTTGTACCATTAATCATTGCAAACAAATTATTAATAAAACAATAAAGATGCAATGGAACATACACACATTCACACAAAGATTTTATCCTAGAAACCCAAAATATGGAAACCAGAAATATTTTTTAGTATATTCATCTTTACAATATTACAATACTATATATATATGTGTTGATGGTGATGGAAATCCATCAACTAAGGGGGTCTCGTTGGTATGAAGTCCCAACTAGACCTCACGTTGTTTGGAGTAGGAGTCCCAATCGGGAAATAAGGTTGGTTTCCATTCTTCTTAGGAATTTTCCTTGGCTACAAGTATCAACATAATAGATTATACAAATAATCTTTGAAACAAGCAAGTGAGTTGACACTATAAGGCATGAAATTGCAATGTATATAAGATTATTTCATAGAAGGTAGAAAGAAGAGTGCGTCTCTAGAAGAAAATTAATAGTACTATCCTAAAAGGGACACACAAGAGCATGGAAAGAATCGTTAGTTAACCTGGAAAGTAGTTCACTAGATAACAACAATTGTAAAAGCAATTAACAAAGCACATTCAACAAGATGCATACCAAATCCAATGAAATAGTTTGTTTTCATTAGTATGTGTTAACATAAACATACACCGCAAACAATGAAAGAATAGTCTCACAATTATTCATGGCATATGCATGAAACTGATTTGGATCTGAGAGCTTCATATATTAAGTGAAATTCCAAAGATACACAATAAAAATGTTGCCACACTAGCCCCAATAGTGGAACATTATGCCACTACTTGCTCCTACAAAGAAATATCTTCTCTCCTATGCCAAACTAGAGAAACCAAGGTGAAAAGTCCAAAGTCCCTTCTCTTGAGCTATAAGGGTGTATTTATAACAAATGAGCTGACTCTCTACCTCCCATGTGACTCTTTACCTCCTCATGACTCTTGATCTTCTATTATGACTTTTCAAATTCCTATGTGACCTTTGAGCTTCTAAATGACTTTAGAACTTTCTAGTGACTTTTCACATTTCATGTGGGACCCTTGGGCTTCCACACATCTTACATTTTATCATTTTGAAAATACAATATTTACATTCCACAAGTGATTTGGTGAAACATATTGACACATAAGACTCCTATAGTGACACTTGGACAAATCGTGACTTGGAAATGATGATATGGAACTTCATTGTGATGTGCCAATATCAATATTTCCTCCTTGCTGCCATCTTTGTATCTTCATGATAGATTTTGCAAGTACTCCATCTTCATCGTCCAAGAGGCTGGTTGATGTGGAGTCTTCCATGTGAACTTGATCTTCAGTCTTCTATCATGATGCAATGTCCCTTCATCTCTTGGCTTGATGATCTCTTTGTGTCTCTAGCTTCACAAATGTCTTGTTACACGATCTTCTTAATATCTTCCTTGAGTATCATCCTGTCATGTCAAGATTATAGAACCTACAAATGGAATTCATTCATGACAAGATGACATCAATCCCAAAATCTCCTAATCTATCTTGTTTCTTATGCAACACACTGATTGAGTTGAGACAATGTACAAGATTGAGAAAGAGGCTCAAGAATTGTGCAGTGTGTAGACATAGGAGGAAATGATGAGGGTCTAGTCACTATTATTGTGCAATGTGCAGTGATTGAGGGAAAGGAAGACAAGATTGCATAGTTGTGGGAGTCAGTGGTGTAGTGAAGCAGGATTTCTCACTGTGATTTTGTAGTGTGCAGTTCTAGAACGATTGAGATAATGGATTGCGCAGTTGAGCAAGTCAAGGACTGGGACAGGGCCTAACTACTAACTGAGAATGTAGAGTGCATAGTTGAGGCATGATTGGACAATGATTTCATAATGAGAAATTACAAGAGGCAGGGGTTGGACATTGCGATTGCGTAATTTGCCGTTCATGGAGGTAGTGACTGTGCAATGCATAGTTCCAAGAGGCAAGGATGGTTGACTGGGGCTTGAGACTATGTAGTGTGCAATTTAGGAAGGCAAGATGAGGAGTTGTTGGCCGGGAAAGTTACGAAGACACGAGCTCTCTAAAAATTGACTAAGTGTGGGATAAGCGAGACAAAAAGGTGATAGCATAGCATGAAAAAGTATTGAACATGATCGACACACTCATATCAATAAACCGTATGACAATGGAACACTAAACACCCAAAATCAACAAGCATCCATTGAAACGAAAATAAAACGAACTTACTTCCAAGTGCGACACTTAATATACACATTGTGACACAAGTGTCGACTGCAACCAAAAAGTGCGTTGAGTTGTGGGAGAGTGTCTAGTGCATATTTGTATGATATACAATATTAGCTAATGCAAAAGAGTGCACTAGAGCTACCTCTAGTGGTGCACCAAAGTGAAACAAATGCAGGAGTGAAAACAATAAAAAATGACACTTGCAACAATAAGAATAAGTGAAAACGACACTTGCAAAAGATAAAGAAAGTGAAAGCGACATATTCTAAAATGAAGAGAAAGAAAAAGTGACACTTATGAAAGTGAAAGCAAGAAAAAATGGCAGTCGTGAAAGTGAAAGCGACACTTGTGAAAACAAAATGTACGAAAAAAATAGTTGAGAAAACTCATTGGAATGATGATACAATTGCCATTAAAACTTAGAGACACTATCAAATAATATTGTGCACTAATTATCGAGATGGATTGCACAAACACTATCCCCATAATCTATGCAAGCATTGTCATCAAAGACTGCACATGGTTTATGAGTTGCAGAATGCTTATTACCAAGGACTGCACAATCACTAGTACTAGTGACTGTGCATGCTCTATTTATAGAGGTTGCATAAGCATTGTCCTCAAGGACTACACAATTCTTATCTATAGAGGTAAACATTAACTACTGAGATTTCAAGAAATACGTGCACTTTTGAATGCATCAAAAAGTTAAGCATCTGTGATACAATTTCCATTAAAACTTAGAGACACTATCAAATAATGTTGTGCACTAATTGTCAGGATGGATTGCACAAACACTATCCCCATAATCTATGCAAGCATTGTCATCAAAGACTGCACAAGGTTTATGACTTGCAGAATGCTTATTACCAAGGACTGCGCAATCACTAGTACTAGTGATTGTGCATGCTTTATTTATAAAGGTTGCATAAGCATTGTCCTCAAGGACTACGCAATTCTTATCTATAGAGGTAAACATTAACTACTGAGCTTTCAAGAAATACATGCGCTTTTGAATGCATCGAAATGTTAAGCATCTATGAGCAAGTGGTTTCGACAATTAAAATCTCGGAAGAAGGCTTAATCACTCATAATAACATTAACCAATCATGAAGTGACCATGAAGAACTTGAGATGATAGATCATAATATCACAAGGAGGCTCCAAAATCAAAATGTAGGAAAAAATTTAAAGGTTGTTTGTCGTAGCGACGACCATAGTTCTTTAACCAAAACTAAAAAACCATGGGATAAACCACCATGCACCATGAAACTACCAAAATTGAAAATTGTGTGTGCTAAAAACAACCAAAAAATGATGCATAAAACACCCTCGCCACGCCCCGCCCCCCCCCCCCCACCACAAAAGCAAAAACAAAAAAAAATGGGGGCGCTACCCCTTAATCCCCACATGGGGGGATTCCACCCCATGTGAACCCCTCGAGTATGGGGGCTTCAACCCCCTATGAACCGCTTAAACAAGGGGGTCTACCATGTCCCCATGACCCCCTCGCTATGTTATGTGCCACTTACTATGTGTGGTGATGGTCATACAAAAATATAATATATTACCAACATTCTCCCACTTCTTGTTTTCTTCGTACATAGGGGATCGTAGGAGTACATGATTAATAATACAGGGAAATAATTACCATTCTTTTGTACACCAAGATAAATTCTTAGTGCTCACATATTTTGTTAATAAATCCACAGCATTCTTCAAAGTGTCCACCTTCACCTCCATCACCTTCTTTTCTTCAACCACATTTCTCACAAAGTGATATTGAACATCAATATGTTTTGTATTATGATGATAATATGGGTTCTATGCTAGGAAAATTTCACTTTGACTATCATAATCTATCCTTACAACTTGTTGTACCAACCTACTTCCTGAACACAATCTATATAATCATATTGCTTCTTTTCTTGCATGAGTGGTTTCCATGTATTCATCTTATGTAGTAAAGAGTTCCATTACATACTTTCTCTTGCTCATCCAAATGATTTCTCCTCCAAATAGGTTAAACACATACCCACTTGTAGGTCCTTTATTATCAAAACTTCCAGCTAAGTCTACATCAACAAATCCATGTATGTCCAACACTTTATTGAATCCTAAATTTCCTTGGTAGCACAATCCATACCTAGTAGTGTCATGCAAATACAACCCTCTATTGTTGTCCAATGTTCCTTCCCTAGTTTTGACATATACTTACCCAATTCCCCCATTTCACATGCAATGTATGGTTTAGTACAAACCATTTCATACATCAAATTGCCAACCAAACTGGCACATGGAACATAGGATAGGTCATCTTCTTCTTCTTGAGTCTTAAGACAATATTTGGAAAATAATTTTACACCTACATGAATAGGGACCTTTACCAATTTACATTGTTGCATATTAAAATTTTGCAATATTTTCTTGACATATTTCCTCTGATTTAACCATAGTTTCTTATTTACCCAATCTCTTTTAATTTCCATGCCCAAAATGAAATTTGTAGCACCAAGATACTTCATGTCAAATCTAGAGGACAACTAAGTTTTGACTTCATAGATGATTTCCCTATCATTTCCAATTAGTAGCATATCATCCACATACAATACCAAATAAATAAGATGATCACTAACTAACTTGAAATTCACACAATGATCCACTTTGCTTCTTATGAAGCTAATCCCAATACATAAGTATTATATGTTTTATACCACATTCTTGGTGATTGATTTAACCCATACAAGGACTTTTGTATCCTTCATACTAACTCTTTCATTCACTTCACTACAAAGCTTTCTAGATACATCATGTATATTTCTTCTTCTAGATCCCCATGTAGGAATGTTGTCTTAATGTCCATCTGTTTACTTGAAAATCAAAAGAAACCTCAACAAATAAAAAAAATATAGTAGAATATAACTTGGAAAAAAAGATAAAAGGTCTCACTAAAGTCAATTCCATCTACTCAAGAATAACCTTTTTCTACTAAATGAGATTTGTATTTCTCAATTTTTCCTTCTACATTCAACTTCTTCATAAACACTCATTTGGTGCCAATGGGATTTCGACCTATCTGCAACCCCACTAGATCCCAAGCTTGATTTTGTCTAAATATGCCATCTCTTCAACCATTGTTTTTTCTATATTTTTCCATCCTATAAATCCAGTACCTCCATAACAGTTCTAGAATCATCATTAGTAATAAAAAAAAGAAAAATTTGAATGGAAATCAAGTGGAGTATATCTTTCTGGTTACTTTCTTTTCCCAACTAATCTCCTTAATATTGAAGTATGTGGTTCTTATTCTTCTTATTCATGTTCTTCTATGAAGTTTGATTCATCATCTTTCAATTCAATCTCTATATATTTTGGTTCTTTCTCCCTTGGTAGGACTTCATGTTTGACAACATCTTTTGTTTCTCTAAATAATACATCTTAAATATGCAAAACCTTCTTATTTTTTAGGTTCCAAAAATTATAACCATTCAAACCATCCTTATATCCAACAAACATACACTTATAAGCTTTCTTATCTAGCTTACCCCTATTCTCATTTGGAATATGTACATAAGCATCATGGCCAAATACCTTGACATGTTTAAGGAAATATATCTTACTAGTTCATGCCTCTTGTAGAGTCTTATCATCCAATGGTGGGTGATCTATTTACTAGGTAAGACATAGCATCCTTTGTCTCTTCCCAACATTCATATCCTAAACGAACACCATTGAGCATGATCCTTTATTTATCCATTAGTGTCTTATTCATTCTTCCAAAAACTCCATTCTATTGAGTTGTGTATGGAGTATTCTTGTGCCTCGCTATATAACAATTCTTATAGAATTCTTTAAATTCAATCTCGCAAAATTCTCCACAATTATCTAGCCTCGACACCTTATTTTTCTTCTATATATGATTTTCCACAAGAGCCTTGTATTTTCAAAAACTTTAGATTTCTTCTTGAGGAAATAAATCCATGTATTCCTCAAGATTTCATCTATGAATGTGTCATGGTATATATATTTACCCATTGATGGAACCAACAAAGGTCTAAACAAGTCACTATGCACCAACTATCATATTCCCTCTACCCTTGAAGCACTACCTGACTCTTATTCCCATATAAAAAATGTTCATTGAAATCAAAATCCATAGGACAATTAGACATGTTATTTACCATACCATTACCAAGTAGTACCCAAAGGCCCTTCTCTCCAGCTTGTCCCCATCCTTGATGCTAGAACATGGTATTTTCTTGAAATATTGTAGCATTTTTCCTTCATCATCTCTACAATAAAGAACAAAAGAACTATTGCACCCATCGCTAGTAGTGCTTCCCAATATCTTATACAAAGTTACAATCCAAACTCCCTCAACAATACCATTTATCCTTGAACTATCATGCAAGTATCATTTTCCAACATTATTTTTACACTCGCATAACTCATCTCACATACAAAAATAAAATTTTGGCCAATCCTAAAATGTAAACCTTCCACCCATGATTTTTCAACTTGAATTTGTTATGAAACCAGCTCACAAAAAGATAGAAAAGAGAGATCCACGCCTTAGAATTCAGCCTCTTCGAGGGGGAAACCTCCTTTACATTACATA
>APFE030424033.1:0-11543 GCA_000404065.3 Pinus taeda
TTTTCTCTTTACTAGAGTTGTATCAAGAGGTGGTTTGATAAGAATTCTGCAGGGAAGAATAAATTTGGTGTGTGTGACCTAGTCTTGAAGTGCGACAAAGCCCATGAGGACAAAGGCAAACACACTAAGTTCCAATCCCTCTAAATTGGACCATTCACTATACACGAAGAGCTTGGAGAACACACATATCGTTTTCATCACTAGATGAGAAGATGAACTCTCTTCCTGTCAATGGCCAAGAATTAAAACAATATTTTCAATGATGATCTAGGGTTGTGCCCTTCCCTATGTACATAGTTTCTTTTCTTGTTTATTTGTTTGATCTTGTTTTTGTTCCATTTTTGTAAATACACATTGTGTGTGAATGTGTTTTCCATCTTATTTGTGTGTGGATGAGTTAAAAATAGTCTTGTGGCACTACAATGTTTGGATAACCTTTGGTCCTCCTTCTTTGTATTGGTTATATCTTTTGCTCAATGATGTTCTGACGAAAAATATGATCCATCCATAAGGAGAGTTTTGTGTCGAACCATGATACTTGTGTCTATTCTGGAAACCTTATGCCTATAATCAGTCCATTATGTTTTTGTGTTTTCACGCTTATCCACACAATAGAGGAGGAAAATGGGAAAAACTCAAATGAGCAAACCTAAATCAGAGGTCTCTATATTCTTCTTTGAAGGAACAACCTCTCCTACTCTCAATAAGATAGGATCCCTCTTCCGCCTATAAAATGAATAAGTTTTGATTTACAATCCTTTTTAAATATACAAATAAAGGTGAAAGAAGAGAAAGGATTCTTGCATAAAGAGCTGAAGCAAGAAACTCTACCCGGGTATTGTCCAGGCTCACTGGCAACGGAGCTATGTTTGTGTTCCTGTAGTAACTCCACCAGGGTACTGTAAAATGTAGTGTCCTATTTTTTTCCTAGTATAGTTCTTTCACTCCTATCAAGGTGATTTTTGATGAGTTATACATATGAAAAATTGACCACTTGATTGAGGAATAATGTTTTATATACATAGTTATATTTCCTATTATGTTTATGTATGGTAGATTGATCACTAGATTGGGGAACAATGTTTTATATATTTATATTTCCTCTTATGTGTGGTATCTTTGATTATATGTATTAGATGGTTTTGATTAAGTAAATGTTATACATATGTTTCTATTTTTCATCTGATTATGAAGCAGGTGTATGACATGGACGGTGATCCAAGATTGAGACACATAGACCCATGGATGTTCATGGTTACGTGGAATAGATGGTTAATTATGATTTATGGATGATACATGATTTGTGTGATTATATATGTCTAATGTTGTACTAAGCAGGATGTGGTAAGGTACCTAGTCATTTTCCAACAACGATGTTCAATTATGAATGGTTGTGGAAGTCATTTCTTCAAAATGATTGTGGAAGTCATGAATCATTCGCAGTAAAATGTGATTAAGTTAATTTCATTATGAAATTCATTTGGTTCCTTAGATCTGCAAGATTGTAATGTGTGTAGGTATTTGAACAAGGGCTTACCAGCGAACCATCAGATGGGTAAAATCTCACAATCAGTACCATAAGGAGAAACACAAAGTTTCAAAGCAAAGTAGATGAGAGGGCATGGAAATTAGGGCGTGGAGTCCTAAATCCAAAAAAGATAAAGATGTGGACTCTTGTATATTTAGGTCGCGGAGTCTTGAATATTTAAAAAGATTAAGTTGTGGAATCTTGGATCTTTGGAGTATATCAGGGTGCAGAGTCCTCAATCTACTAAGGCATAGAGATGCATGAAATGGGGGTGCAGAATCCCTATTCTCCAAAAGAAAAATATCACTCATGGATGAATTTCCTTAAATAAAATTTCATTCTCACAATTCTAGAATGACTTTGTAAAAATAGAAAGTCATGTCCAACATCTTAAGCACGAATTTCCAAAAATAGTAAATCACCTTGCATAAATTGGTAATCAAGTGGAGTTGAAGAAAAACGACTTAACTTAACATTAGTCAATCCTAATAGTTCAATCTTGATTGAATCCTCAATATTATTAATATTATTATGATCTTTTATGAGACTATGATATTATTATTAAAAAGGAATTACAAGTCAACTTTATCTCCTCAATCAATTCACACCTCCTTCATGACTCTCATGGCTCTCTCTCTCTCTCTCTCTCTCTTTTAAATAATACATTACACTATATTTTATGCACTGATCAAAGAATGGCATATTCCTTTTTACTCATTAAAATATGTCATAAAATGTTCCTCTTACACCCTCTTTAACGCATATGTTACACTCTCCTTAACTAAGGCATGCATACCACTCCTTAATGGCATGAGTTACACTCCTCTAAATGGAATCCAATGCATGCACATTACTCCTCCTTTGTGACAAGAATTGGTTGCTCCTCCTATAAATGAGTCTTATTTATTCTCACTTGGGGGTGGATTATGATGCCAAGAGTGGAAGAGACTTGAGGAAAATAATGAGAGGGAGAGATATGGAGAGTAACTAATTTCTTCCAAAAGAAATCTGAAATTCATACTAAAATCCTAAGATCTCTAGCTATTGAGGTTGGCCATGAGTGGTATTGAGAGGAAGTGAGGATTTTCTTCCTTAGTTTGCCTTGCAAATCTCTCTATTATTGTCTTTTGGTATTGCTTCTGAGCTTTTGCATCTCGGGGGTTCTAGGGGGAGAAGTTCTTTTTGGATATGGTTGGGAGGAAAACCGGGTGGTTCACAATGAGTTGGTAAGGATATTGGAGCTGGAGCATACTCCATTTTTTTTGAGTTGTATAAATTCATTTCCAGGTATGTTGACATCATTATATTGTGTTTTTTTTTTGTAGTTCATTACATGATTTTTGTTTATTTTCTTTTTGACTTAAACTTAGATGTATATCAAATGCTGCACACTAATTGTTGAAAGAATTTTACAATAATTGTAGTTTATTTTAAGTTTTGTTTGTACAGTTTCGTTGCAAGTTTTTTACATCATGTATTAATGGATGAAGCATTCATGTTGCCATGAGTTTTATGAAAAGATATTAATAGCATAATTTTGATTTTTTCTTCTCTTTTTACAACTATAGATAAGTTTGCACATGATATGTTTGACAAAAGTGATAAATGAGATAGTAGGAATTTGTTTTTGGTTGTGGTTTTAAATAATAGTGCTTATGGGCATTTATGTTTTGATTCATTTTAACTTCATGGGGTATCTATACATTTAGGCCATGTCACCCAAACTTTGATTTCATAAAACAGAGTTTCAGAATCTGGTTCTTTAATCTACTATATTTTACAGATTTGCTGTTGTTGCCTGGTGGTTTGTTTTGCAGCCTTTTTTTTAGCCATGATTTACTTGGTAATCTCTATTTATGAAACCATCCTGTTATATAAACTTGGAATTATTTTTTTAAAGTCTCAATGGTTAATACATTGATAGTTTAAATAACTTGTGACTGCTTGTTTGATAGTTTAATAGTTAGCAACTTGTTTTGTGACTGCTAACCGTTGTTCAAAATTCTCCAATGGCTGTAGCTACATCGCTGCGATCTATTTGTAAAAAATCTTAAATATTTATAGTCATTTATGTGCCTAAATTTTTATATATGCAACAATGAAGATGGATGACAGTTCTACCAACGACTACAGGAATCTCTGCATCCGCACAATATAAGTTATGATCAGGTGGTGTGACTGGCTCGGAAGGAAGGATCTACATTTCTCATGATGGTCAAAGCAGGCCTCCACTCATCTTCAATCTCTTTCCGCGCCATTGCTGCAACAACTGTGTTTAGGGCATTTAGCCGCGGAAACTAAGCACTCCTACAGGAAATTTTCTACCATATTTCCTCAAATTTATTAATAATCATATATAATCTACGATTTTCGATCTACCACGAAGGGTTCTGCCGCAATCTACCATTGTGGGTTCCACTGAGAGGTGATCTACCATTTTCAATCTGCCGCGAAGGGTTCTGGTTATTTATTTATAGTGGATGTAGCGATCATATCCGCACTTGCTGTTTAGGTGAGATTTGGTTAGTCACCGGCATCTGAAAATTTTGAGTGAATAAGTTTGTTTGCACATTTTGGATTCTAGATCTAATCTTCTACGACTATATCTAGATTAGGCGGAGGTTCTAGATCTAATCTTCTGCAGCGAGATCTAGATCTAATCTTATCTTCTGCTTTATTTCTCTGTGGATGGGTTCTACGGGCAATTAAAATATGGTTCCCAGCTTCGTGAAAATAGTTGTTGGCTCATCCGCTTCTAGAGGGCAAGCTCCTGCCCATATCGTTAGTGAAGCCCCATCTCCCACTGTCCAAGTGGTCCAGGCCTCACTCGATGAGGCTTTGAAGTTTTCCAAAAGTGCCCTAATCTGCCGGTTCAATGGTTTTTGGCCACGACTCACAGCTCTCCACAACTAGATCTCGGAGGTATGGAAGCCTGTCATTTCTGATGAAATTAATATCTACCCCTGTGCTAGGGGTTTCTTTATAGTAGATTTTGAAAATCCTGAAAGCAGACAATGTATTCTAGATTCCGGCCCTTGGTTTTGGGAAAAATCAGGCCTATTCATGAAGCCATGGAACCCATTGTTCGATCCCTCTACAACAGTCATAACCTTAGCACTAGTTTGGGTGAGATCGCCAAACCTACCTTTGCATCTCTGGAATCTCTCCTCGCTAAAAGCCATTGGAAATGCAATTGGGAAATTTTACTGCAGGTGCCCAGAAACAGAGGAATATGCAAGAACCACCTATGCATGCATCTGTGTGGAAATGGATTTCAGCACCGGATTCCCAGCTGAAATAAACTTAACAAGTAAAGACTATGTGTGGAACCAGAAACTTGATTACGAAAGTGTCCTCTTCAGATGTCGATCCTGCTTTGAGACAAGGCATCTGGCCAAAAATTGCCCAAAAGCCTCCCAGAAAAATTCTACTAGAAACAACCACCACAGATCTACATGGTGGGAAGGAGCACAAAAAGAACACTACACTGTCATCAAAGAAGAATACTCTAGAGAAAACTCTGAATCACAAGAAATCAGGCAGGAAAGAAACAAATCTCAAGACAGGCAGGGAGAAAGCCCCGCCCAACAAATCAAGAGTTATGAGGATTCGACCGCACAAAATAAATCTTCATTTAACAACAAAGCAGATCTCCTAGACCAAACTTCTTCTCCGACTATCTTCAAAATGACGAACACAATAGATCGCGAAGCTAAGACACCAATGTCCCAAGAACTAGAAGAGATGAAGGGGATGCAAGATAAAGGAATTTGGAAGACCGTAGAGAAAAAAAAAAGCTACAACACCAATCTCGCCAAGAAAGATGAGGAGCCAGATAATTAAAAACTAAGAAAATTATAGGTCCGATAGACCAATTTGGTCTCAGTGGACGTTAACCATCATCATCATCATCATCATCAACATTACTAACAATGAAAAAGAAGTTATGTAATCTTAGATTCATGTTAGTTAATTGTGGTGAAATCTCCTTAAGGGTTATGGTTGTAAGTGTTTGACAAAATGCCTCAATGGTTCTACATTTCATGCTTGCAAACTATTTGAAATAATTCTTCAATGGTTGTAGCTAATTACACCTATGAATTATCTATAAATATGACTAAGTGAATTTAGGATTTGCAACCAAGGTGTTTCTGGAAATATCTTAAAGAATAAGCATGATCATTCCATTGAATTAAAAATCCATGGAAGGAAAATTGGGTAGGTGAATTGTTGTAATTGTTAGGTCACATATGAATTCATAATAATTGGAAACCACTCCTTTAGAAGTTGAATTATCTTGTTTCTCTTCCCTTTGTTTTACCAAAGAATTCATAGGCATATTATTTAGAACAAAATCAAATTAATCACTCTTAAACACTTTTAATTGCAATAGAATGAACAATTAGCTTATTGGAAATTGTGGTTTGTAAAGATTGATATTATTTATCCCACTAAAGACTCTATCATTTGAATGCGATTTTAAGACTTATGGTTGTAAGTTTTGGATCTTGATGAACCATGACCCTGTAGATTTAATGAGAAGTTTAATATTACCATGGGTTATTTAGTTAGTAGAAATTAGTGTGTAGTGTAAAGAATACCAATAAAAATAAAAATAAAAATATAGATATATGACCTTGCATTAACTTTTATGTCTTAAAAGCTTAAACTTAAAATAAAATAATATCGCATTTTGATTCAGCCTTAGTATAATATTGATGGTTGGTAACGTGGGAACTTACATAAAGACATTCTGGTAGTAGAGTAACACCATAGATGAAAAACTATACTATGAAAATATAAAGCTCACAAACGACACTACCCTTGCCAATTTGAAACATTGCAACATTGCTGAATCTTATGATTGTGTTTAAACCAAGAAGGAAAAAAGGGACCATATTTGTTCACAGGGTAAGTGGGGAAGCCAAAGTAATTTTCACAAGGAACCAATACTCCCTAAATAACTGAGAGCCTGGACAAAAGAGTCAACCAAGACAGAGAAGATGGAACTATACCAGCATGTCGCCAAGTGTTGTTGTTGCTACAACACCCTCCAAAATTTTGGCCTGCACCAAATTTAGGAGACTACCTCATCCTTTTATATTGTTGTCATAAACATCAAATTCCATTGTATGTGTTTTCTTTACGTGTTTTGGTCCCTTTTGCAAGAAAAGAAAAATGTTGTATTTTTGCATGTTAAGTGTTGCACAATGTATATGAGATTTTTTGGTGGTTTCAAGGCGTTACCTTTGTGTAAATGAGTTTATCTTTCCATGTAAACATCTGTTGCACTCATTTCCAAAGTTTTAAGCACCATCGCACAAGTGTCATCATGGTCGTCGTAAAGAGTATTGTTAGTATCACACTTGTCATAAGTTGTAGCAAAGTTGTCGCACTAAGGGAAGTATGTTGTTCATGTGTCCTGTATGATCTATGTTGTAGCGTCGTCAAGTGTTCTAAGTGTGTAATCATAGTCAAGTCATATCACTGTTCACATTAGCTTCATCGATCCCACACTTAGCCAATTTCGAAAAAATTTCAAGCAACTTAGCCTCTTCAGACCCTCCTGAATTGCACGTTGCTCAATCCCAACCCTCTAGCTGTAACCCTACCTATTAACACTATGCAATGCGTAGTTATTACCTCTTGGGACTACACAATGCGTAGTCTCAATTCTCAATCTCGAACCTTGGCCTCCAAAACTGCGCAATTCAACCCTCCAGCCTAAACTCAACTACACATTGTCCAGTCTCAGAATTCAAGCCCGACCCTTGAGCTCCTGAGCTGCGTAATTGCGTAGTAAACCAACCTCCCTTTCCTTCCATAACTGCGTAGTAGATTGAACCAATACTCAACCCTTCAACCCGGCTCATTGAGCTCCCAAACTCCGCAATTTTCTTCCTCAGCCTAGCCTGGACTACACATTGCCCAATCTCAAGGCTCAAGCTTCACCCCTGGCTACCTGAGATGTGCAATTATGCAGGCACTAAGCCTCTCCCTCAACCTGTAACCTAGTTTTGGTTCAGTAAGTGGATCAACATGAAACATATTATAAGGGGGGTTTATAGAATTGATGTCGTCTTATCATGAGTGAATTGTAGATGAAGGTACTCTATCAGTCCACAACAGGATGATGAAGAAGAGAAACATGATGAAAGACATATCTATAGGTGATTATGCAAGTTGATCAATCAAGAGAAAGGAAAGGGACGCAAATTTATGATCGCAGCTCAAGACCTGATATCACTGAAGACTACTTACCTCTAAGCCATATGAAGGTGGATAGAAGAACATTCCCAAGCAGACACATAACAAGGAGCAACAAGGATGGCTTGACAATTCCATATCATCAAGAAGTACATATCACTAGTGTCATGTCATGAGTCTTCATATGACACATCATTATTGTGGATTATGTAATTTACTATTCGAAAATGTATTGGAAGATGGAAGTCCAAAGGACATGTACAAACTACAAAGAGTCATGTAAACTTGAAAAGTCATAGGAAGTCAAACAACCATGAAGGTAATAAAAGAGTCACAAGGGAGGTGAAACATCACCCCATTAGTTATATATACACCCTCATTGTATGAATAAAGGAATTTTCACCTTGGCTCTTTTCGCAAGGCATTAGAGAGACAAGCTAGTTCTTTTGTTGAGCAAGTGGTGGCTCCAACATTCCACTTTGGAGCTAGTGGTGTTTGATGTATACATGTGTCTTGGAACTTTTACTTAATATATGAACCCTGATGGCCAACACGTTATTCATGCATATATTATGAATATTTGTAAGACTATTATGTGAATGTTTATGATTCATGTTTGCTTTCACCTGTGCTAAAGTAGTTGACCTATTTTGGTTATTTTAATGATTATCATATTAAGAATGTGTTGTGTTGGTTGCAATGGTCATCGCATCTTTGTGGACTATTCCGCTTGATGTTAGATACATCCTTTCTATTCATGTGTGTCTTGGCTAGGGTGGTATTATTACCTCTCTTTTAGAGGCTCGCTTTCTCCTTCCCTCCGCAATAGAAGAACCTTGACACACCTACAACTGAACACTCACCAGGGACACTTACTTGATTTTTGAAGGTACATATGCACTCCTCTCTCTTGCTGACAGTTAGAGCCAAGGAAAATCTTTATTAAATCGATAATCATGCCATATTTCAGATGGGGCTTCTATCCCAAATGGTGTGTGGTCTAATCGGAACCACATATTGGGGAGGCCCCTTGAATGTTGATAGGTCCAACACTATCAACACCACCCAAAACATTGGACAAACTAAATTCGCAAACAAAATTCTTTCCAAAAATTCATCTTACAATATGAATAACTGTGAAAATATGCATAATATAGAAAATTTAGATTAATTAACTAACAAATATAATATTAAACTAATTTTATAAATATACAATTAACTAAATTAAAAAAAAAAACCATGTATATAAAATAAATAAATAAATAAAATGAAATGAAAATAAATCTACAAACCTAGACCTCATGTAGGTTACGGCCTTGCATAAAGCCAACATTTTGCCTCACTCCCCCTTCTACTAGAGCCTACACTTTCACCTCGCTTCTCTTTCAACCTAGTTCACCTTCTCCTCTGCAACTGAGCAGATATTACCTTGTCTTCGACCCCTTAGGTTAATCCCAATGAAGGAAAAAGAAAAAAATGTGTGCAACTTTCACAGTTAGAGGAGGGGGTGTTCAATTTAGCACCAATAGAAAATACCCAATCCAAATCGTAGGAGGCCCTTCCTCAACAAGAGGAGGGAACATTTAAGGAAGACCATTGGTATCTTTTCTGTGGGTACATTGGCCCGCTCAATCTGGCATTGGATGCCCTATTCTAGATTTGATAACAGTCCCAGTGATGACAATAAATTTGGCGTATATATGTTGTATCCAAAGTATGGGAATAACTATCACGAGACTGTGGACAAATCTGCTCTCAAATTGGGGATGTTTGTGGAGAGAGACACCATCAGAAATAATGTGTCACCTACAACTTCTACTAACTCTTTTACTGCTTTTACAATCCAAAGATATGTTTATCCAAATGGGTATGTAACTAATCGTGTTTTGTCTATTTAAATTCCATTTTTTATTATTTTGTACATATGTTGCTAAATATATTTCAAGCTGATGTAGTGGCTAATCCATTGCAAACATATTTGATGGAGGTAGCCACTCAGAGTTCACATGCACTATCATTGCTTGTTGTAACAAATGCTAGGATAAGACTTGAAAGGAGGCCCTTTTAAGAGGGTGAAACTTTAGTTGTACATAGACAAGCATTATGGTAGAGCTTAGCTCATGACATGACCTATGAATTTCATAGTATTTGTGCTAAAGAGGCTTACTTGTATAATATTCCTATGAAACATAGTTTGAATGTTTTAAAGGGGTTTTAGATTTTTGAAATGTTGTATAATCTCTTTTGGATGGTGTACTATCTGTTTTAGCTAGTGTTTTGATGTTTTATATGGATAAGTACTGTACTTTGATTTTAAATCAGCTTGGTATTGGTTTTCATTGTTTTTGTTTGTCCTCCTAGATGAGAGAAATCAAAGGAATTCTCAAAATGATATTTATTCGATGAGCCAAGTGGTGGGTAGAAAAAAAACTAAATGCTCACTACACTGTACAAGTTTCCCTACATGAGTGAGAGATGGTTTTGGGCCAACACAGGTCACCCCTACTAATAGTAACCCACTTAACGCCATGCCATTTCATTATTAATTATATATTGCATTTTTCATTCATCGATTCTTTTTTTTGTTACATAAACTCACGAGAAACATTCAAGAAAAGTCACAAAGTATGGAAACATTAGTATTTTTGACCTAGTTGTGGGTAGAAAGATGTGTGAAGTTGAAAAATAAAGCACCCATTTACTAAGTTACAAGAAAATGTGGAAAACAAAGGATAATAGGACCATGTTGTAATACACAAAATATATTCTTACAATGTATGTCTAGGTTCCTTCTTCTCAATGTTTTCCAATGTGAATTGTTGAAAAATGAATTTAGAATCTTAGAGCTTACATATCACCATTGGAAAGCATCACAAATTGCATAAAACTCTCTTTACATCAATTTTCCCTTAAGCCTTTCCATCATTTGGACCAAGGTAGTCCAATTTGATATTAAGCGCACTCACTTGCCCACTAACATCCTCGTACTCTAAATTCCTTATATCTCCAAAGCCTCCACTATACTCTTGATACTATGGCTTTACATTTTGAACTGGCATTATTACAGAATAGATAATTTCAAGGTATTGGTTAATTGGAACATTTAATTGTACTTCCTCCCCCGAGTAAATCTCCATAAAGTATGAGAGTGCACTCACAATATTGTTGACAAATTTTTTTATTTTGCATCATCAGTTACAACATATTTGTTATAGGAGAAGATCATGTTTAGTCTCTACTTTGCTATCTCTGCGTTTGAAATTCTCTTAATTTTTTTGGGAAACAATATGTTCCATGCAAAATTTATTTGTTCAAAAAAGCTCATATTTAAATAGATTTTATTTAAAACAATATGAAATTCTCTTAATATTGATAGGACTTTATCAATATTGATTTGTATTGATAAAATATTGATAAAGTCATAATGTCTTGTGTTATAAATTTTTTTTAGAGACCATCATCCCTAGCGCCATAACATTAGTGAGACAAATGTAATTGCATGAGTGTTTGTAGTGGAAATATGGAGTGATAATCGCGAACACATGTAGTACTATATTTGAATCTATCCACTTTGTTCTTGATGGTTATCCTATTGTTTCCTTCATATTCTCCTTCTTCTCATCCTCTCGATCCGCTCCCCTCTATTCTGGCCCTTGGATTGAGAAAGCTCGTTGTGGTCATTTAGTGTGTTTTAGTTTTTTTTTGAGGTGGAATTAGGGTAGATGTGGAATTTGACCAGCTAGTGTAATTTCCAGTTCTTTAAAAGAAAATTAAAAAGGAAGGGTATTTTATTTTTTTTAATTGGTAA
>APFE030424044.1:5236-34888 GCA_000404065.3 Pinus taeda
ACATAGAAGTAGAAATTTCTTCTCTCACTAACTAGGGGAGTCAGAAATCACTTTAGTAAGTAGATTTTATACATTAATTTTGTGTTTACTTAATAGTGATCACAATTTTTCTTTTTCATTTTTTTAAGATTAAGTTAGAATATATACATTTTTATCAACTTTTATTGTTATAGAAGTGGAAGTCACTTCTCTCACTAACTAGTGGGACTTATAAAACAGTTTAGTAAGTAGATTTTATACATTGATTTTGGGACTTATAAAACAGTTTAGTAAGTAGATTTTATACATTGATTTTGTGTTTAACTTAATAGTAGATCACAAATTTTCTTTTTCATTTCTTTTTTAAGATTTAGGGCATCCATAACTTGCGAGGATGATCTGGACAAGTCCACGTTCAAAACTCATATTTACAAAAAGGTGTTTCTTTTTGAAATAAAGAAAGAAAAAAAGATTAATAATCTTATCCATATTTTATTATTAGTAAATATTAATTATTATGTATTGTTAATTTAAACATAAAGAAAAATTAAATTAAAAATTTTAACCAAAATTATTATTATTATTAATTTAGCCATTAAGAGCTTTACATTGATAATGAATGAATCAGTGCAAATACTCCCAATATAATCACTGAATAGTTCAAATCCAGTAGTATTAACTTAAAAAAGAATTATATTATTATTAATTAATATTAATTATTTACATTATTAATTAAACAGTTAGTTATTAATTAGAAGAAGATAACATAATATAATCCCCTTTTTTCAAAACAAAATATTAAAAAAATATCCTTAATATTTATAATAAAAGAATATAAATACAATTTAAGACATGATGTTCAAATTCAATAATAATCTGAAAGTATCAGTTTACTTCAATATTATTTGGATTATTTATAAATTAAAATTATTTTCTCTTTTTAGGAATATTATTCATTTTGTTTATGTATGAATTTTTAAGTATGGCTAATTTACAAATAATATAAATTATTGTCAATGTAATTATTGGAGAATGAAATAGTCATTACCACCAGTAGATAAATGTAAATGGTTGTTTGAGGATGAGGGATATGTGAATCTATAATTACGTTGATAATAGTGTTTTCAAAGGTCCCAGGCATGCATACACATATGGCTCGGTCGACATTCCAAATGGAGTGCGAACTCTTGACCTATGCTTGAGTGTCATATTAATGCAACATTCTAACACTTTATAGGGCGTTGATTTTTTTTCTTTCAAATTTTACAGCATAATAGATTTTTAGGTTTAGAATTTAATTTAATTTATATATTTAGGTGAGTTTTTTCAGTCTAATTTCTCTAAAATTTGGTAGAAATTTATTGAAATCACAAGTTTGATAGTAAGCTCTGCACAATCGAAGTGCCCTAAGGGTTTTCCATGGTATTGAATCTATATAGACAATAGAAAAAACTAGTTTAAATAACATAAATCAATATTTCACCTCAAATTTTTGAGCGCTCGAAAGTCCAAAAAGTCACACTAAAGACAAGTGCATTATATTTGTTAGAGTTGACTTTTCCAAGGCCTCATTTCCCTATGAGCTAAGTATGGTGAGTTGTAAGAACATATAGGAGCTTGAATTTGTCTGAGTGGTAGTAGTTATCCTTAATAGACACTTGCCTCCTCCATTGCTATATAATGGAGGTCTTCTATGTACTTTTATATAACTTTGTGAGTAATGTGATACTCTTTCAATATTAACATGTCATATGAATTAGGACAACCACTTTATCCTTAATAGACACTTGGCCTCCTCCATTGCTATATAATGGAGGTCTTCTATGTACTTTTATATAATTTTGTGAGTAATGTGATACTCTTTCAATATTAACATGTCATATAAACTAGGAAAACCACTTTTACTAACATGAACTTTTATTAATGTAATTGATATAAGAGGATAAGAATATATCAATTACATTAATAATTATTAGTTGTATAAAGTAAATATGCCTATTGAAAATTGACTATTGATTATTAATAATTATATAAAAAAAAAAAACACCACATATATATCTTATTATATAATATTATATTAATATATTGACAATTATATTTCAAATTATAACATAAATAACATATAATATTATACTATATAATAATATATGGTTATTATTAATAATACATATTTATGAGTCACCATTATTTATATATATATATATATATATAATATATATATATATTAATATATATATAAATATAGCAATAGCATAAATAAATATGCGTCTAATGTATAATAATAATAATAATAAACTGAATTGAATATAAATACAAGAAAATAATACTAAATCGAAGGGATTAATATTATAAAGCGAAGATATTAATAAACTTAATGGGTTAGTATTAAAAACCTTTGGGATTAAAATTATAAACCTAAGATATTAATAAACGAAATGGATTAGTAATATTATAAGCTCACAGGATTAATAAACCCATGGGATTGAAGCCGATATTAAAACCTATGTTTATAATGAACCCAATGGACCAATAATATTATAAATTCAAGGAATTGATAAACCCAAGGGACTAATAAATCTAAGGGCTTAATTAACCCAAGCTAATAATATTAAACCTTTGGGTTTTTTGCCTCAATATTATAAACCCTATGATTATAAACCCCATTGTTATAAACCACATTTACTAATGTGGTTAATGTGTATATGACGCATATGTACAACCATCTAACCACACTAATAATTATTAGGTGTATAATGTAAATGTGTCTATTGAAAATTCACCACTTGTTATTATTAACAAGAGAGCCACTGTCGTGGTAGTAGTCCCTGCCAGGGTCTGCCACAACAACAATACAAACGCTCTCTGCAACATGCCAAATTCAATAACCCAAAGTTTACTCTGAGTTCTGTAAGAGCATTAATCGAGAGGGGAACAGACCTATATACCTTTCATTGCTGTGGGTGTAATTTAAGAGGAACGATTGAGTGCAAGAGGCAGATATGCTCAGAGGAGCATTTCTACAAGAATAAGCTTGGCGGAGCTTTCTATGCCATGGAGATTTCACCAAGATAGCTTAAGGAGAGGAGGCAGCGAGAAATTCTGTTAAAGGATCTGTCAGAGAGTTTTGGCAGTGATGTGAATACTTTATAAGAGGCAACAGAAAAGCAATGAGAGTATTAGAAAGGAAAATACTCAGACGAACCATGTTATGTCTGAAGCTGTCCTGTTGAATGCGAGAAAGTGTTCTAAATCTGCTAAACTCCAATTTGGGTGACCTGTCTCCATAAGAAAACCTATGTAGTTGGGTTTGAATCCGCCCTGTCTCATGATTGTTCTAAGTGTCATTTCATTAACATGTAATTAGACCCTTTATATGTTTTGATATAATGGTTCTGTATAATGTAATGGAAATTTTGATTATTATTTAAAGCAATCTTTATCTCTGTAATTCTCTATTTTAAAATTGATGAACCAATTGTATGAGTTTATGATTTAGCGTTTTAGGCCTGCCTCCTTCCATCTGTGAATCATTTTGGGGCAGCTCTTTCCTAACAACGAGAGATAAAAAAAAGAATGGTCACTTTTCTCTCAAAGATTTTCGCTTGCTTGCTCTTTTTTATCCTTGTCCTTGTCTTCTAGTATGTCCTGGAAAATAAACCAAAATGCAACGTTAAATCTTAACTCGAAATGAACTTAAGAAAGCACTTGTCTAGTTCACTGTTTGAAGACAGACAATTAAGAAAAGGAATATGGTGAACCACTGATATAATTCTGAGCTTTTAAAGTTTAGCATTCTGAAAGATACCTACCATAGCCCCTGACACTAACACATAAAAATCCGTCGGTGATTTGTTTCTTAAAATGACATCCTCTCCAGGGGGAAAGTACTCTGCCTTCATCTCTGAAACCTTTCCAAGCATAAGAAAAATATCGGGTCATTTCTTTCTCTAAGTTTTTATACTAAAGCCCAGAATCAAAAACCCCAAAATATGGTATGTGTTTCATGATTAGACAATATGTACCAGGTGGAAAAGGAAATCATTGGACACTCCTTGGAAAAGATACACCTTTTCAATAATAGAGGAAAACAAAAAATTTGCAATGCATGTACGGATGGCCTTTGGATGATCATTCAAAGTTTCTTCTTGCTGCAAGCCCTCTGTCCTGAATTTCAGGCATAAATGTGCTAACATTTACTCTTGCAATAGCGGTGGCAGCTGATTCCAAAAAGCAAATCTTGAAGCTGCCTGAATTGTATCCTTCTGCAGTTCAAATTAAAATTAAAGTCAAACCTTAATATTCAGGACAAAGTTTACATGGAGAAGAAAAAATATATAGGTATATCATATAACTTTCCTAGTATTAGAAATATATTACTTACAAATCCCCTGGTCCTGCTTGTGCCGTGCACAACTAAATTTGTCATGTTTCCTATCAAGTATGTCATCAGACCCAGATTGAACAACATGAAGAAGTTATCAAAGATCATTTCTCTAGTATTTTGAGCATGCAGATCTCCATACCCAACAGTGGTCAGAGTGGTAATGGACCAATAGATTGTGGTAACATAGCGAATCCATAGGCTTGATTTTATGAACGACACCAATCCATGTATTTCTCTTATCACTATATCTAGTAGCCAGCAGATAATTAAAGCATCCAGCACAATGAACCGCAAACAATGTTACCTGCACAGTAGAGCCAATACGCCTTCAAATACATTGTGGGTCACTACTATTTGCAATTATAAATAGTTTTCCTACGAATTCAGGCAAAATAAGATTCTTGTTGTCAACTTACCCAAATTAGCTTTGCACAGTGTGTACAGAAATAGTTGAATCGGATATCCTTCTCTAGTCTTGCGAACAGAGCATTGACTCGCCTTAAACGCTAGAGGTGCAGCATGCTAAGAGCATTATAAGAGAAGCTTGTCAACCTTCCTCTGAACATTCGTCTAACTACCTCAAAGGGCACTGTTGAGCAGACATCAAATAGGAACCATGTACAAATATACCTGTGTTATCTAAGGAAGATGATGAGTTAGTGTTTTCTAATGAGTGGAATTCTATTAATTGTAGGTTCCAAACTTTATATATGAACAAAAGGCACTCGTAATTTTCTTCATGGCATTCAAAACTGCAAAATCAACTAGCCTTTTAGCAATTCTCTCACGTCTGTCCACTAGCAAGTATGTTATTCTGTCAAGGTAAGGTACGCAAAAGGTCATAATAATGTGAATTGCAAAGAAAAAGTCTACAATCAGGTCTGCAAACAAATAAACCTCCTTTCTGCTCCTCGATAAACCCAAACTCAAATGGCGAAACCCACGCTGAGTAAATCACTAGCACGGTCAAGAACATTTCCCAAGCCCTGCAAGTATAGAATGTTCAATATAAATACAATTATGATTTTTCGTCCTGAAAAAAAAAATGTTCAATATAAATCACTCTGTGCAACATTTCAACCTCTTAGAAATTGTAATGCTCTGTTGTAATAAAATTCCCAGATTTTGATCTATAAAATCAAAGACTGTTACTAAACCACAGGACACATATTTTTTCACTATTTTGATAAATCCTCTAATCAATATTGGAGTCGATCATCACTAATACTTGTCTGTGATGCTAGTTTTTCATTTTTCTCCCTCTTTAGATTTGCGAATATGGCATTCTGATCATGCATATTATAGGTAATGTATTACAATTTTGAATTTACTGGTAAAGGCCTTATTTTTTTGAATAGATTCCAAGGTCTTTTGAGGAAATTTGTCACTGATGACCTCTCAAGCTTCTTCTTTATTTTTTAAAGGCAACAATTATATCTATTTTTTACAACAGAATTTGAAGAACCTGGAACACGAGTCATATATTTTGCCCACCGTTGTTCCTATGAAGGCTCACTTGTATTGTTCATGACCAATCGTATTTACTATCAGAAGAATTGTGTTTACCATACCCTTGATTATAATCATGTTGTATATCCTCTGTTATAATCTAATTGTAGATTCAGGAAATGGAATCCTGTTGTATATCCTCTATTCTAATATGATTGAGGTTTCAGGTCATCTGAATGCCAAGTTGTAAGTCACAAAGTATCAATTGGGAATGAAAGAGCATCGCTTCTAAGAACTCTACTCTAAGAACAAATGGCAACGTAAACTGACTTATACAGAATTGGTAAGATACCTTTTCCCAAATGCTGACAGCTGCGATGCATGCGTGAGTGGCCTTAAGAACCAACATCGTTGCGGTGGAAACCAGAGGTCACATGTGGCTAGAGCTATTGGCAGGTGGCTTGCCTAGAGCTATCACCAGAACAAATAGCAAGCTGTGAAAAAATGGTAAGCTGTCAAAAGCAGCATCATTACTATACTAATGTAATAAAATAGATCGCCAACATTCACACATTTAATATTTAATGCTCTTCAAAATTAGCATTACTTGAAGTGTTTGATACATAAAGTCAGGATATTATTTTCGAAATATCTTAGTTCCTTTCAAACTTTGGATAAGAAAAGTCTTGCAGGTGTATTTTTCCCTCGATACACGCAAAGTTTCCAATAAGAGGTCAAAAACAAAACTTTGGATAAATTGTCTAGGACGCTAGATTGCCATCGAAAACTTTGGATAAAATTTGGGAAAGCATAAAAAATTTTGGTCAAAAGAACAATAAATTGATTGTCAGCGATTGATCGATCGCTAATAGTCCCAAGCAGGGACTAATAATAATAATAATTAAAAAAATACTTACATACATATATATAGTTACTATATTAATATTATATTATATATTATTTTATATTCTCAATATAATATTATATTAATATATTCACAAATTACATTCAAATTATAACATAATAACATACACGGTTATTGTATAATATTATTTATTATCTTAATATTTAAGATATATTTATTAATATAGTAATATAAGTATAAGTATCTCCATATATATAGTTAGAGTATATTAATAAAATTAATCCTATATATAGATAATATAGTATATTTATAATATCAATAATTATTCTAATAATATATAATAAAAAGAATAATAAAAAACCAAAGATAATTTAAACACATGAGAATAATATTAAACCCAAAAGATTAAGGTTTAACATTAAAAATCATTGGTATTGAAATTATAAACCCAGGAGATTAATAAATGAAATAGGTTATTAATCTTATAAGCCCAAAGGATTGAACCCAATATTAAAACTTGAGTAATGAACCCAATGGACTAGTAATATTATAAGCTGAAGGGATTCATAAACCAAGGAACTAATAATATTATAGACTTAAATGATTAATAAACCCAAGCTAATAATGGTAAACCCAAAGTTTAATATTTTAAACATGATATTATTAACCCAAAGTTTAAGATTATATAAACTTGCATCAATATTATAAACTAATAGTCTAAGATTGTAAATACTTGCATTAATATTAGAAACCCTAATGTTATAAACCAAATATTATAAACCTTAAGATTAAAAGAAATATATTATAAACCAATGATACATACCAAATATAATAAACTCCAATATTATGAAGAAAATATTAATATTAGAAACCTAATTTTATAAACCAAATATTATAAATCTTAACATTAAAAGAAATATATTATAAACCAATGATACAAACCAAATACAATAAACTCCAATATTATGAAGAAAATATTATAATCTGGATGTTATAAAGCAAATATTATAAACTTTAAGGTTATAAACAAATATTATAAATCATTATTATAACCAATGTTATAAACTAAATATTATAAATCGATGTTATAAAGAAAATATTAGAAAACCCAATATTATGAACCCAATATTATAAATCGGGTATTATCATCTCATGTTGTAAACCAATGTTAAAAACTAGATTTTATAAAACAATTTCATAAACCCAAACATTATAAACCGAATGTTATAAAACCCAATGTTAAAAACCAAATATTATAAACCAATATTATAAACTCCATATAAACTCAAGGGATTGATATTGTAAGTCTTTTTCATTAGTATTATAAACCCAAGGGATTAAACTCTATATTAAAACCGAGGAGATTACTAATAATATTATAATAAATCCAAGGGAATAATAATATTATAAACAGAATGGATTAATAAACACAAGGAAATAATATTAAGCCATTGGATTTAATATTATAAACCCAAGGTTTAATGTTGTAAACAGTTACATCAATATTTTAAGTCCTAAGATTATTAATCCCATTATTATAAACCTTAATGTTATAAAAAAATATTATAAACCCCAACATTATGAACCAAATGTTACAAATGAATGTCATAAACTTCAATGCTATAAACCAAATATTATAAGCCCTAATGCTATTGACCAAATATAGATCAAATACTGTAAACCCCAATGTTCTGAAGTAAATATTATAATCCCCATTGTTATAAACCAAATATTATAGACTTTAATACTCAATACTAATAAATAGTATTAAACTCTAAAGATTAACATTATAAACCAAAAGTATTAAAATTTTAAACCAAAATGATTAATATTGTAAACTCTTAAAATTAGTATTAAAAACCTAATGGATTAATATTATAAAACTTTGGGACTAATATTATAATCCCAAAGTATTAGTAAACACGAGGATTACTTATATTATAAACACAAGAGATTATTAATATTAAAAATTCAAGGAAATAATATTAAACCCTTGGGTTTAATGTTATAAACAAATTATTATAACTCCAAGTGATTAATATTATAACACCAAGTGATTAATATTATAACACCAATGGATTATTAATATTATATACACAAAGGATCATTAAACTGAAGGGATTAATTGAATAAAACTAAGCGATTAATATTATAAATTTGAGAGCCTAATAAATCCAACAGATTAATAAGCCCAATTGACTAATAATGTTCAAAACACCATGAGAATAATATTGAACCCTTCACTCGGATGCGGGTGCATTAATAACGTGTTAATGGCATTGCTTGTGACTTGGGCAGCTGTCACTCTACTGAGCTGGCTAGGGCAGTTCATGGTATGTGATCTACAGGCATTTATGGATCATTGGGCTCGAGGTCTGTAGGTAAGGGATTTTATTATGGCGTTCCTTAATCACGGTTCTTTTGCTCTGAGTTCTTCAGGTATTGGCATTTTGGTTCTCCTCTGTTGGTTATGCTCTCAATGCCCCTGCGCAGCTCAGGGAAGTTGGAAGCCCCCCTGGCTTCATAACCGATCTAATTCTACCTGCTTCTGGTATATGGTTCTGATTTTCTCCGCTGGTGTCTGGTGTACTGAGTTGGTCGTCTCCGCCTGCGTCCGGTATACTGAATTCGTCTTGCCCGTCTGTGCAGGGTGTATCGATTTGGTCTTTTCTGTAAGTGTCTGGTTTGTGCATTGGGTTTATCCTGTCTGTGCCTGGTTTTTTCTTTTGGTCTATTCCAGCTATTGTGAGCTTTGCATTGGGGTCTACTGTACAAATGTTTGGTCCTTGAATTAGGTTCAATTAGCTTGTGTCTGGCCGCTTTACTCCCACCTTCAGTCTCCCTGCTAATTCAAGCTAGAGATTCATTCTGTAATGGCCTGACGTCGCGGCATCCCCAGGCGTGGTAGTAATTCAGGCTCTCGTGGAGGTTCTCGGGGTCGTGGTGGCTCTGCCCCCAACGCATAACTCCGTTAGCCTCTGCCTCTCCATCCTCTCCGCCCTCTGACCATTCTAGACCCACCCTGAAAAGCTCCTTTCAAACGACCCGATTCAAGTTCAGAAGTAGACTTAATAAGCCTCTCATCTCTGCCACTATAACTGTTATCTTCTCGGAGGAGGAAGATGAGCTTACAAGCTCGGATGAAATCTCCAGGGCACCGTATCAATCTCAAAATTAAAGTGATTTTCATGGTGAATTGGCTCGAGTCATCCTCAATGACTCTGCCGTGCTGCACGAGGAGGGCCATCAGGAAGACATTTATCCCCAACCAGCTTCACCTCAAGAGAAAATTACTGCTTGTGAGCTTGCGCGCCTCTCTGGAAGTGTTCTGAATCTTGTTCTTCCTCTAGGTGTGAGTATGATGGAATCTGAAGACAATGTGATGGTACCTGGGTTAGCTCCCCCACCCAGGCAAACGAGAACGTGACAGGCTCTCCTCCGTAGGTTTAATCACTCCTGGCTCCAGCGTCATGACAACAAGTTATCTTCTGATTTCTGGTATTTGTGTGAAGTTCCCATTGTGCATGGCTTCCTTTAATATCAGCATGAATTACTACAGTCTCCACGACATAATTTTGGTTTCCAATATTTTTGTAACGGTGATTGTAAAGGACAGCATTTTTGTAAATGATCAGCTTCCTCTGAAGCTTCGATCTCTCATACCTCAGTTTAGTTTTGGGTCTCTCAAGCTTACCATATTTCTCACTTCTATGATTCCCATTTTTGTAAAAGGAAGGCAGTGTGCTACCTGCAACAATCTTTTTGGTAGATGGCAGGCTACAGTCCCCTCAGAGGTTCAAACCTCTTTGTAAATATTTTTTCCTTTTTTGTTTTAATAGAATAGTCTTCATACAAAAAAATAAAATATTGAACCCTTCAATTTAATATTATGAACCAAATATTATAATTTGAAAGTTTGATATTGTAAATACTTGCATCAATATTATAAATTCCAATGTTATAAAACACATATTATAAATCACAATGTTATGTGCCAAATATTAAAAATGATATGTTAGAAATAAAGGTTCTAAACCTCAATTTTATAAACCTTGAAATCATAAATCAAATATTATAAATTGCAATATCAAAAACCAAATGTTAAAAACCAATCTTATAAACCTGAGTGTTATAAGTCAAATACTGTAAATTGATGTTAATACCCAAATATTATAAACCCCAATATAAACAAAATATTATAAATTGATGTCATAAACTAAATATTACAAATGCTAATATACAAATAGAATATTATCTACCAATGTTGTAAACCAATGTTAAAAACTAAATATACAAACCAATTTTATAAACCCTAAAGTTACAAAACAAATGTTATAAAATCTAATATTATAAACTAAATATTACAAACTAATGTTCTTAACCCACATAAAGATAATGAATTATTAATATTATAAGCTTGATAGATTAATAAATCCAACAGATTAATCTTAAAAACCTAAGCAATTAATATTATAAACCCAAGGTATTAATAAACCCAACAGATTAATATTGTAAACCCAAAGGACCAATGAACCTAATGGATTAATATTATAAACCATAGCAATTAATAAGCCGAAGAGTTTAATATTATAAACTCAGAAGAATAATATTTTAAACCCTCAGGATTAATTTTGTAAGCCCTAATGTTAAACCCAATATTAAACCCTATACTATAAAACCAATATTGAAATCTAATATTAAGCCCAATTTTAAAACCTAATATTAAACCCTATATTATAAACATTAACATTAAAATCAATATTATAAACCCTAATATTATAAATCCTAATAGTAAACCCTAATTGTGTATTGCTAGAATGTGATGTTGAACAAATTGTAATGTAATGTAGCATGGCGACAATATTAGATTGGTTATCACATTGCGATGACATTTGTTACAATGCAACGTTGGAAAGATTTTTGTACCATTCAAATGTGACAATATTCGACCTTAGTATTACACAAAAGATTAGAAACTCTAACATTATAAAACCTAATATTAGAGTCCCTAATACTAAACCCAATATTAAAAAACCTATATTAAACCTAATATTATAAACCCCAATATTAAATCACAATTTTGTAATGTCACAATGCAACATTGAATAACTTGCAATTTAATTTTGACGTTGTGACAATGATTGTTACATTGAGACAATTTTTTTCACAATGCAATGTTGGATAGGTCTTTGTACCATTGCAACATCACAACATGATTTATTATCAAAACCTTAATATTGAAACCCTAATATTAAAACACAATATTAAAACATAATACTAAAACCTGAATATTAAACCATAATATTATAAACCCAATATTATAACCCTAATATTAAAGCCAATGTTATAAAGGCAATATTAATTACGATTATTGTAAACCTTAATATCGTACACAATCTTAAACCCTAATATTATAAACCCTAATGTTAAACCCAATATTAAACCATATAATATAACCTAATATTAAACCCTCACATTAAACTAAATTTATAAACCCTAATATTAAACCCTAATTTTGTATGTCACAATGCGACATTGAATAAATTATAATGTAATGTAACCTTGTGACAATCATTCTGAGGTTGACTGCGACATTGCAACAATGTTTGTAACAATGTCACGTTGGAAATATTTATGTACCATTCCAATGTTACAATATTAAACCGTAATATTATACTAAATATTAGAAACCCTTATGTTATAAAACCTAATAATATTACACCCAATATTAGAAACCTAGTATTTAACTGAATATTATAAACCCTAATTTTGTAATGTCATAGTGCGACATTGAACAATTTGCAACATAATTTAACATTGTGACGATCATTGTCCTAGTGATTATCACATTATGACAATGTTTGTCACAATAGGATGTTGGATAGATTCTTGCATCATTCTCACATCACAACATGTTTGATTATTAAAACCATAATATTAAAAGCCTAATATTGAAATGCAATATTAAAATCCTAATATTAAAACCAAATACTAAAACTCTACTCTATAACCTAATAGTAAATATGAATACTAAAACCCTAATATTAAAATCCAATATTAAATATGGTTAATATATGGTTGAGTAAGCATGCTCATGGTAAACTATTTAAACAATGACTATCGAGGTTGAGATTGTTTGTCTATGCTATCTAATATCGCTAACTATGATTTACTAATTTTGGTGTTTGGTTTTAATGTTAGGATTTAAATATTAGGGTTTTACATGTTCACCATTTTTAAACAACACTAACTATGTTTTGACTATGAATGACTATGTTTAAGTATTGTTTGACTATGGTTGACTGTATTTTTGCACATTCTCCATGTTTAAAAATTGATAATTATGTTTTTGTTTGTGGTTAATAATTGTATCACTATGCTTGACCATGGTTTGACTGTGGTTGATTATGAATAACTATAGTTGATTATGATCTCACTATGATTGACCATCATTTGACCATGGCTTGCCTATGTTCAACCATAATTGAATATTATTGACTATAGTTGACTATCGTTTGAAGATAGTTATACTATGGTTGGCTATATTTTGACTATGGATTATCTGTAGTTTACAAAATCTAATAGTATAGAACATGATCTGACTTTTGTTTATAGCTAACAATTATTTAACTATGGCTACAATTGCAATAGTTGTTTTTGACAGTTAACCATCATTTGATTATAGTTAACCTTCACCATGCACTATAGGCCTAAATGGTAAACCATAATCATCCACTACCATACAATATAGTTGAATACGGTTCATTATAGGTATATTATAAATAGATGGTTGTGCTAATTTTTCATCATAATTTTCCAAACTAAGAATTTTGATATCATGTTTATTTTTAAGGTCTTACCATCAAGGTTTTACTATTACGTTTTAATATTGGGTTTAATATGAAATTTTAATATTACAAGATAGGTTTACGCCATTAGTAAATAAATCTTAATATTCATAATGTTAAACATAAAATTATTACCATTAGTTAATACTATTCCTAATTAATAATAATGTAATATTAATTAATTAAAGTATTAATGAAAATTACTATAATAAACTTAGTAATAATATTATTATTAATTTATCATTAATATTTAGGGGTAAAATTACTAACCATTAATAACAATTGATATGATTGTTCTATAATTGTTATTAATATTATATAAGTGGTAATATTAATATTAGTGAAAATTAGTACTAAAATATTATTATAATAACCTAATATTATTAAACATAAACCTAAGCCTAGTAATATTAATTAATATTAATTTTATTAATACTTTTTAAACATTATATTATTAATATTATATAAATGTTGATATTAATATTAGTGAAAATTAGTACTAAAATATTATTATAATAACTTAATATTATTAAACATAAACCTAAGCCTAGTAATATTAATTAATATTAATTTTATCAATACCTTTTAAACATTATATATTAATTACTGTTAATTAATATTAATCTTATAAATATTTTTCAAAAAAAATATATATTATTAAAATAAATATAATACTATTAATAATGTTATTAAGCACATTAATATAAAAAACTTAATATTATTAATCATTGTTATAAGAAGAGCTTCGGCGTAAATCCACATAAAAAAGACAAAAGGTCTTTTTTATATGATTTACGCCGAAGCTCTTTCTTATAAAACTATAATAAATCACAAGCCTCAATTCTACAATTATTAACCATTATTACACAAACATAATATTATTGTAAATCTAAAATCATATTATTATTTATTATTAAAACTCAACCTATTATTGTTATTATTATAAACCCTAATACTATATACTTAATATAAACGTAAATAATATTAAATCCAATATTTGAAAACCTAAACTTAATATTTAAAAATTTAAACCTAATATTAATAAACTTAATATTAAAACTAATTATAAATTATTATGACATATCTTACCAAAATATTAAATATAACTATCCTTAATTATATAACATTGCTTATATAAACCTAAACGTCACCACACTTTTGCACTCACATTGATTACTTAGACACATCGAAACAAAATATTAATAATCCAAGAATTTGTGTTTAATAAAACATAAATCTCCTAACTAAACATATTATTGGGCCAATTAAAATATAAAATATATTAACAAATTATAAACCTAAAATAATATTTAATATATTACATAACACAATCAACCTAGAACTTAGAGTTGTCATATAAACGAAGTTTACATGAGGAAAGGTTAAATATTCAACCATTAGTAAATGTAACTTTGATATTAATAATATTAAATATAAAAATATTATCATTAATTAATATTTGTTTTTAAAAGAAACTCGTTGTATTTTCATTATATCAATTCCCAAGGGCCAAGTCCCATATCAAATTCAAGATTATGTTTCTAGCCATTTCCATCAATTTAGATTGGAATGAGATCTTTGTGTTACCAGAATTATTTACATATGGTTTTTAGCATAATTATAATTGTAGACTCTTTTGAAGACACCACTATATTATATACATCGACATAGCATATGTATAATATTTAAATAGAAAATTTAAGTAGCTACTTGGATTGAATTCTTCTCCTGCATATTCATCTATAGTAGTCTTGAATTCCTCTGTGACATCCTCTGTGTTATCATCCTCAACAACAACAACAATGACAACAATGACCTCAGAAACAACTTCCTCAACACCAACAACATTTTACACCATGGCTTCCCTAACCCAAAAACCAACCTTTAAAGCCTTCATACTAGGAATCCCCACTTTTATTTCGATGTTATCCACCTTCTGTTGTGTGCTAATCACATCGATATAGATGCCTTCCTTTGTTTTGTAATGATTCCATATCTTTTCCCAATCTAGATAATTGAGCAAAAAGAACTACCATACTCTCGTTAATTTCCTTAACAATTTCCTTTATAACTTGTTTACAAGAATTCTCCACCAAATTCTCAATGTTTCCACCATACCATGACTAAAACCCGAGCTTTTCAACCCAGGGCCTTCACCACTGGCATTATGCGTAAATGTTATCTTCACAGCAATCCACCTCTTGACAATAATTATCCTTTTATTTACTAACCGTAGCCAACTACGATATAATGGCTTGTTCAGCCTCAACATTCCACCCAAACTTACCCTTCATAAATGTTGGTCGATTCAAAGCCTTGTTAAGGGAAATTCCCTCCATTTCTTCCATCGCCAGAGTTATCCGGAATCATAATGTGATGGTACCATATTCCTCGTCAAGGATGGCTATATTGCAAATCCCAGTGAGTTACTGAAACCAAGATGCCCACATGTCCTCATACATAATCTGCATTCCAATGAAACCACACCTCAACATTAACTTGAATCCAACCATCCTAGCTTCCAAAGCACTACGGAGGAACATCGGGGAGTTAACCATCTTAACTACTAACTTAATTCTCTGAAGACGCGTACCCCGACACTACAATGTTGACCTAGTGCTACAGATGAGGGGATATGACATGAAGATTTGTCTTGATTTATACATAAACTACCTTTCTTGAGCATCACCCCCACATTGGCGTGACCATCCGCCAAGTGGTTATTGACACACAACACATGGAACAAATTTCCCTTTTTAATTTTTTTAACAGATAAATAATCTTTGCAATGATTAAGGAGGTTTCATCATTGAGAAGATTGACATTCTTGAGAAGCTTTATACATTTTTGAATAATAATCATGGAGTTTCCAATTATAGAAATTTTTTTATACCATTGGCCAAAGTGATTTTTAGACCCTACCAAAGAGAAAGAGCTTTCGCTTCATTGTTTGTTGCAATGCCAAGACCACATGTGTACTGTATTTCTGTTTTTTCTTTGAGGTTAACAATTACCACTCCAGCCTCCTCGTCTATTAATTAATATTATTATTAATGAAAAATATTAATTAAGGTAATATTAATTAATTAAAGTTTTAATGCAAATTATTATAATTAGTAATAATGATATTATTAACATATTCAACCCTGCGAAAGCAAGGAGGGCATTTCAAGCATTCTAGGGTTTCTGCAACCTCTGCAATGGCAGACCTTCCTAGACAGTTGCAGACCTACCAGCAAAGATAGAAACGCATCTATTCGAACCCAACAAGGTAGTTTAGAGATCCATGAATCCGCCCTAGGGGTAGGACGCAACGCCTCCCCCAAAGGATGATGAAGAGGGGCAAAAGAATAAGGAAGGCAACAAACCAGAGGATCAGAATGAGGACACCATGGATTTGAACTCACAACAGGAAAAAAAGGATGACAAAGAACAACCCAAAGTTAGCTTGACCACATGCAATCCAGTGGCAACTAAGCACCCGAAAGTAGAATTTCCAAGCCATTGAATCAATGCTCAGATACAGTATGTGAGGGATCATGCGCTAATAGGCAAGTTCATAGGACTTTGGCCAACTAAGAAGGCGCTGCATGGTTGGATAACAGCGAAATGAAACCCAAAAGGACATATCACCCTGCAGCTGGGGACTAAAGGGTTCTTCACAGCCATTTTTAACTGCTTAGAGGATCGGAACAGGGTTTTGGATGGAGGTCTGTATTTCTTAAATGTTGCTGGCCTGTATCTCGGAGGATGGGTAGAGTGGTTCAACCTTTATAAAGAGGGTCTTAGATGGGCTCCACTTTGGATTCGACTTTATTCGCTTCCCATGGAGTACTGGGATGAAGTCTCTCTACAAGAAATTGGTAATGTTCTGGGCGAATTCATTAAAGTAGCAGAGGAAACAAAAATCTGAAGATATACCTCCTACGGAAGAATCTGTGTTTACATGCACCTCAAGAAGGCGCTTCCGGATGCGGTAAGTTTATTCCACAATGATATTGAATGGGTCCAATTGATTTACTACGAACATGTGTCATTTAGATGCAGAATATGTCATGCTTTGGGCCACTTATTTAGGGGTTGTCCTTTAACTCAAAAACCCTCACCCCGAGGTAATTTAGATGAGCCTGAGTCTGATGGCTTTACCAAAGTGGCCAGCCACAGGAAAAATCACAAGAAATCAGCTTCAAACCCCAAGATGCCTCAAGCCGGTTCTTCCAAGCCTTCCACGAGCAACAAATTTGAAGCATTAGCTCGAGAAACTGATCTCAACTTTGAAAATCCCGCTCCCCTAGAGCGGGAGGCAAGGAAGGACAATGAATCAGTGCACATAGATTCCAAGTCGCTCCCAGAAGATCCCATGCCCAAAGATACCTTCTCCTCAACTGAGAATAAGGTCCAAGCATGGAACATTCAAGGAATGGAGGTAGATAACACACAATCTGATTCGAGAATAGCAGCAAAAACAACTGAAGAATTAAATGTATCTCAACACATGGAGGAGGATCCAGAAAGAATAGACATTAGGGAACTAGACATTCTGGGCCTAGAGTAGGCATGTAAAACAAAAAACTTTGTCAAAATTCCAGATCGACAAGTAGAGAATCTGGAGGAGATCTTATCCCCAGCACAAAGGAAAAAATCTCTAGGTATTTAGACTCGCAGCCTTTTGGATGGGAGATTCATTACCAAACATGACAAAAAAACGTGGAAGAAAAACAGATCTCCAACAAACAATCAGAATAGGAGAAATGTTAGTGGAGTCAGGCAGATACTCCAAGCTAACAAAGTACTATAACTCCCTCCACAACTCTTCCCAATGAAGTTAATATCATGGAATATCAGAGGGCTCAATGGCCTAGGGAAAGGGAGACTACTCAAAAACATGATAATGCAAGAAAAACCACAAATCCTATTCTTGCAAGAAACCAAATGCAATTCAATCACTTTAGAAAGAATTGCAGCAAAATCCTGGCCAAGAGGTCTCACTGCTGCAGTCGATGCTGATGGGGCTTCTGGAGGCCTAGTAGTCTTATGGGATGGTCATACTATTATGCTCAACAACATCCATTCTAATAAGAATTTCATCCAAGCAATTTTTCACATCATAGGGACCAATACATATGGGCATCTAACCAATGTGTATTTTCCCCAGGAGTCTATGCACAAGATAGAAATCTTGAATACCCTCTCAGTAATTAACACTGATAAGCTGCACCCTCTATGGATTTTTGGGGGCGATTTCAACATGATCACGAGGATGGAAGAAAAGAGGGGAGGCAGGAACAGAGGAAATAAGGACAAGAATCACCTAAAGGATTTTATTCAGAATAATTGGCTTATTGACATGCCTTTCAACAATAGACCTTTTACCTGGAATAACAAAAGAGCTAGGCTACAACAGGTCACTTCTCATCTCGATAGATTCTTATTATCAGACAATGCTATTCATTTAGGGGGACATTTCACTGCTTCCATCTTCCCAATACTGGGGTCAGATCACCGGCCAATCTCACTACAATGGACTCGTTCTGGCAGCACTATCCAAAGACCATTTCAATTTGAGGCTTTCTGGATGTCTCATCCGGATTTCAATAACTTAATCAACACAGAATGGAAAAATTTCTCTCCTCCAGATGGGACAAAGATGTTTCAGTTTCAACAGAAGCTTAAGTATCTGAAGGGAAAGATCAATCAATGGAATCTTACTTTTTTTGGCAATATTTTCTAGGCTCAAAGTGTCCTTGATCAAGAAATGAAACGACTGTAGCAGAGGATTATAATTGAAGGCTGATCAGATGATTTGTCAGAACAGGAAAAAATTCTTGAGTCACAAAACTTAGAAAGGGAAAAATAGGAAGAAATGTTATGGAGGAAAAAATCAAGAATAATATAGCTTAAGGATGGAGAAAAAAACACAAAATTTCTTCATAGTACCACCATCCAACATAGAATGAATAACAACATAACTCACATACAAAATGAGCATGGGGCTAAGATGGAAACTCATGAAGAAATTGAAAGTGAATTTCTAAACTATTTCAAGCAGGTGCATCAAGAACCACACATAGAGAGATCACTCGCCATAGAAAAAATTACAAGGAATATTGTGAAAATAATTTCAGAGGAGCATAACCAACTTCTTCTTAGATATGTAGACTTACAGGAGGTTGAAGCGGTAGTTCGTCAACTAAAAGCTGGGAAGGTGCCCGGCCCGGATGGTTTTACCTCAAACTTTTTCCACAACTTCTAGGATTTGATAAAAATGGAAGTTTGGTAGGTTGTCAAGGAATCAAGGTCCTTGAGATGGATGTTTCCTAGAATGAATGCCACATCCATTGCCCTTATTCCCAAGCAAGCTCAGATGAGCATTCTTGACAAATATAACTCTATTGCTCTATGCAACATAATCTACAAGATTGTCTCCAAAATCATTGCCTCCAGACTCAAGCTGTTTCTCCCTCTCATTATTTCTCTTGAGCAATCTGGATATGTCAAAGGTCCGCAGATTACGGATGGCATCATCCTCACTCATGAAATAATCCATTCCCTGAAGCAATCCAAGAAGCCACGTATGCTCCTTAAAATAGATCTTTCAAAGGCATTTGATAGCTTAAGCTGGTTGTACATTAAAAAAACTCTTATTGCTTTTGGTTTTACTCCTCCTTGGGTATGGTGGGTTATGAGTCTTTTATCCTCCTCCTTCTTTTTTTTTTTCTGAGCAATGGTATTCCCTCCTCACTCTTTCATCCTTCTCGGGGAATTAGACAGGGAGACCCTCTATCCCCCTTCCTTTTTGTTATTATGACAGAAGGATTAGGCCGAAGCATTAAAAAAGCTCAGCAATCTCAGCTCATTAGAGGCCTATCTTTTCATAACTCATCCGCCTTTACTCACCAGAAATTTGTTGATGAAAACATGCTTTTCAGTCATCCCTCAGTCCGGGAAGCTCTTCAGATCAAGTCTTTACTTTCGCATTTCTCGGATGCCTCAGGAGCCAATATCAATAATTCCAAATCCCATATTTTCTTTTTCAATACTCGTGTTATTACCCAAGTAGCTATAGCCCACATTCTTGGATTTTCTATTGCTATCCTCCCTTCCAAATATTTAGGTGCTCCTCTAACTACCTCGGCCTTGAAGCATTCTTCTTGGAAGATTCTCTTAGAAAAATTGGAGACTCGCCTTTCCTTATGGACTCACAGAGCCCTCAATATGGCGAGTCATCTAGTCCTCATCAAAGCCATTCTTCATTCCATGCCGCTCTACCCTTTCTCTATCCTTGCGGCTCTGAAATGGGTTCTGAAAGAAATCAAGCATCTCTAGAGATATTTCTTATGGGGCAGCTCAGGTCAAATTCATAAATGGGCTCTTGTCAAATGGGACACAGTATGCCTTCCTAAGATCATCGAAGGCACTGGTTTGAGCGATCCCTCTCATAGCAACGAGGTCATGGGGGCTCGTATTTGATGGAAATGACTTGCTGTGCCATCCAACCCCCGGGCCTCTCTATGGACAGAAAAATATGAAAATAATCGCCCAATAGAAGAACTAATAATAATGTCAGAAGTCAGCATGGGCTCCCTAATCTCGAATTCAGCCAAGCATCATAGAAAACTAATTCAGCAGCACAATTTCGAGGAAGTCAAGGATGGAAACACAACAAGGTTCTGGGAAGATTCATGGTAGTAGCTACCCAAGTTAAAGGACCTACTTTTTCATCTACAACTTCCCGAGCATGACCTGCAGAACTATGACAAGGTAAAAAAAATATGGAATCCCTCTCCTACACAAAACTATAGGCGATGGTTTAAAGCTGACCAAATCTTAAGAAATGGAACAGAACAAGCTCAAAAAACTCTTGACATAGAATTAATGAAAAGGAAAATACAACTCTCAGATGAAAGGGACATCCTTACATGGGGATATGGAGAAAAAGGCACCTTTACTACAAGGGATGCTTATAATATCATTATCAAGGAACATATGGTCAAAGACCCTCTCTGGAGCAAAGTCTAGGACCCTACCAATTGGCCGAAAGTCTCCACCTTTCTCTGGCTCTTATGTCAAAACAAGATCCTCACATGGGACAATCTCAGGAAGAGAACCTATCACAGGCCCTCAATATGCCCTAACTGCAGACACGAAGAGGAATCCATGAAGCATCTTATGCACTTTTTTCTTATTGCGTGCAAGCTGTGGGAAAAGGTCAGTTTTCAATGCCAAAAGGAAGGAAGAATACATGGAGATGTCATAGCCACAGTGCATAATTGGGATCAGAAACGTTATCAAAGCAAGACCTTAAACTTCTTATGGAAGCTCATTCCGAGCTTCCTCATGTGGACCATTTGGAAGGAGAGAAATCAAAGAATATTCAAGGATCATTCTGCATCTATGGAGAATCTCTGGAAAATTATATGCCAAAATATTAAAGAAACCATATCTCTCCATACCTGGAATCAGGAGGACCCTCCTTCTCTTCCTCAAGAACAAAACATCTAAGCTAATTGGAACCTTCAGTGGAATCAAGATCACATCGCGAAAGGAACAAATCATCAGATGGCCCGCTCACTTGAAAAATGGATTCCTCCTCCCAAGCATATGTTCTAGCTAAACTTTGATGGGGCCTTGAAAGCTAATCCAGGTAATGCAGGTTTTGGAGGGATATTCAGAGACTATTAGGGTGCTCCTCTTCTAAGCTTTTTAGGATCAAAAGGATGGGCTACCAATAACTCGGCTGAACTGGAAGGCCTGTGGCAAGGGCTTATTCTAGCTCAAAACAAGGGATTCTTCCTCTTATCATCGAAGGCAATTCTCAGATCATCATAGAAAAGGTCACCAAAATCATGCAAGGCACTCCCTCAAGAAAAGTAAGCAACAGTTGGAGAATGGTGAAGAGGCTTGAGCTCACTGAATTATGGCTCTCCCACCACAGGATGATCACTCTCAAGCATATTCGATGGGAAGGAAATAAAGTGGCTGACTTACTAGCTAACATTGGAGTGGAATGTGGGGTGGATTTTCAAACAGGATCAATTTCTAGATTGGCCTCTGAAAACGAGCTCATGGATTTCCAAAATATTGCGCAGAATGAAATGAAGCAGGAAGAAGAAGAGCACCCAGATGCAGGTGTTTTAAGTGCTCATTAATGGAGTCATGTAATATTGTCAGCACGAGGTCCTGCCAGCTGCTGGTTGGCGCATTTCTCCAAGCTTGAGCTCGGCTCACACTGGTTCACATAAGGCGAATGTAGGTCCCCCTGCAGTTCGACTTAATTTCTCACGACAGATGTCACAAGTCCCCTGCGGTTTTATTCATGGTGCTCTCGGCCTTTCATTCCATTGTTCACTCGTCGGCCTCTTTCCTTTTCCTATTCCATTTTGAAAGTCTTTGCAGCAGAATAGTCTCAGCCATTAGCCTTTGGCTCCTGGTGGCCCTGGCTGTTGAAACTAAGTTTTCCTTATCCCTTGCTCAACCCTGTGCTCTGATTCTTGCTCGGGTTATCCTCTAGCTGTCTCATCACTCCACCACAGTTACCTATTCTGCTAAGTTTTCCACTCGCAACCTAGCAATGGTTCGTCATCGTATGCGAAGCCGTCATGGAGGGAGCCATGGTGGTTGTGGGCATTCTCAGCCCACTCAATCTGTTGATCAGCCTCTACCCCTAGCTTCTCTGCCTTCATCTCAAGCAAATTCACCTCTGTCTAGCCCTTCCTGCAGGCCTTTTCTACGTAATTCTTTCCAGACAACTCATTTTAAGTTCCAGAGAAATCTTAACAGGCCTATTATCACTGCAAACATTGACATCATTTTCTCTAAGGAAGAGGCTCTGCATCAAGCTACTGCATGCACCATGGTTCAGACATCTCAGGGTGGTCATAGAACAGCCGGCAGCCATAGCATTAAGCAGAATCTGGCAGATGAAGGTAAGGCCAACAGGCGTGGTGATCTGCATGTCAAAGAGGATGCTCCTGGCGACACTCTGCCACCGGGTGGCAGCCCCCATGGGGCCCTTGTCTCGGTTGTAATAGCAGGAAGTTCCTGCGGTACGCGTATGACGCCAGATCCTCCAGGTGGCAGCGGGGAAGGTGACAAGCCGAACGACGACACTATCTGGTATTTCAATGAGTGTCCTGTTGTGGAGCAGTAGCTGGACCAAGACGTGGTGATGTGACGACACCTCACTCCCTTGCGTTTCCTCCCTAAAGTTTATTTTGGCTCACTCTGTCAACTTCAGATGGTTCTGGTTCTATGGATCTGGTTTTGTCTATGCGTCTTGGTTGTCTGGCTCTCTATCCTTATGGTCTGGCAGTATGGTTCTACTGTTGATATGGAGAGAATCTCTATCTTTTGTTGTCACTGTATTCAGTTTCCTATGTTTGGTTCTCTGTACTCTTTGTCCTTGTGGTCTGGTAGTCTGGGGTTCTACAGTTGATATAGATAGAATCTTTGTCTTTTGATGTCACTGAATTCAGGTTCCTATGTCTGTTCCTCCCAATCATGGGACAATTTTGACGAGATGAAAGCATGCAGATGTTCTCATCCGAGGTTTCGACCTCATTGTAATTATATTTTCTTTTTCCTTTAATAGATTTAGTCTTTACAGAGAAAAACAAATAATGATATTATTAATCTTAATATTAATTTTATGTTAATTTTTTAGAGAAATATTACTAACAATTGATATTAATATTTTATAGTTATTTTTAATGTTATATAAGTGTTTGTTAAGGTTAAATAAGTGTTAATATTAATATTACTAATTAATGTTAAAGTATTATTAATAATGTTCAATAATAATAATTTTATTAACTATTACTATCATAATATACTATTACTAAACTTAATCCTAAACCTAATAAGATCAATTTTTTCAAAAAAAATATTATTATTAATTAATATTAATGTTGTATAATTATTCCCGGATGCGGGTGACAGTTAAGGTTTTCAGGCTGATGGGACAGAGGTCCCGTGGAGACTACGTGCCCATCATGCGCAAGGCGCCATTAGGCAGTTAAGGAGATGGTAATCCCATGACGGTGGCCTTAATAGCCACAGGTTGGCACGCCGAAGGCATTTACGCTTCAGCCTCTCTTGGCTGCGCTTCTCCTCTCGGCTCTGCGATGGATTTGACTGCAGCTTTTATGGCAGACGACCACCGAGGTAGAGCTGGAAGCTCTATAAACAGTGGCCCTATCTGCCCTCCTGGCCTCATGCACTCTGAATTATGTGTTCTTGCCCGCCTGCAATCCGACCTCTGGGTAATCTGAGTCCAGTTCTTGGTTCAGGCAGGCTCTGCCCTGTTTTGTCACAACTCGAACCTGTTTGTTCGGCAGAATTACTCCTTGAATCTCCCCACTAGCATGGTTCGTGAGCGCCCATGGTTGCTGAGCCACAGGGGCTCCAGTAGAGGGGGAACCTCACGACGCCCCGCTGCGGAGGAATCCTGCCCTCCCTATCACTGCCCGCACTGCCATTGCTACTGTCATTGCCCTAGCTCGGCCATCACTCATCCTTCTCGGCCTATCTAACTCCTGGAAGCCAGCTCCTCTGGCACCTCTGGTGCACCCTTCTTTGGCTCGGCCATCTTCTCTTTCGATAGCCGTTTGACCAGGCCGCGCATCATCGCTCATATCTCTCTTTTGTTCATCGATGAACCGGAGGAGGAAGGAGGCACCAGCTCTCCGCCTGTTCCAGCTCACCCGCAAGAAGAAAGACATGCGGCCAACGTGAAACAGGAAGACAAAGGAAAGATAGTTGAGGCTCCGACTCCTCACAAGGACGACAGCAAATCTCCACCTGCAAAGGCTGAGGAAGCTGCAACAAGGGAGCTGTAGGAGGACTACTACAGACCCTGCCCGATAGTGGAGGAGGAGCCGGAAGAATAGCACGCTGCTCCAGTTCAGGAATTGAGGTCCGGGTGTTGGCTCTTGGCTTCTCTAGTTAGGTTTCCCCGTCCACGTGTCATTGTCTGTTTATGTGTTGTTTTGTCACGGCTGTCGACGTGTCTTAGCGTCAAGGTTTTGGGGTCGACGTGTCTTAGTGTCAAGGTTTTGGGTTTCTTTTGGGTATGAGGAACTTAGCCTCCGTGGCGCTCCCCTACGTGGGATTGATGGTTTCTGCTATGGTTTTGGGTTCTCCCCTGCGAGGGATTGGTGATTGTTGTTCTGGTTGCTGGTTTTCCCCTGTGTAGGAACTTTCTTGGTCCTCCCCTGCGTGGGAATTTCTGAGTCTTTTTGTAGCCATGGCGAAAGGGTTGAGCGCGTTTGCCAATATCTGTGGCAGTAGGCTCCCGTTGTAAAGCCTGACTGTAACTGTATCTTCAACTTTTGTACATAATAGAATAGCCTAATTCAGAAAAAAAAAATGTTGTATAACTATTATAGTGTTAATATTAATGAAATTTAATACTAAAATATTAATAATAATATGCATTAAATAATATTATTAATCATTACTATACAAACCTAATATTATTATAAATCTAAAATAATATTATTATATTATTATTAAAACTAAATCTAATATTACTATTATTAAACCTAATATTATAAAACCTCATATTAATTCTAAATATCAAACTTAATATTTAAAAATATAAACCTAATATTTAAAAACTTAAACCCAATATTAGTAAACTTAATATTATACCTAATTATAAATGGTTGTGGAATATCTTCCAAAAATATTAAACATAAATGCAATTAATTATATAAAATTGGTTGCTAAGTCAAATATTACTATAATTTTGCACGAGCGTTCGTCAACAATGATCGCTTACAAACATATCAATAAAAAAAATTAATAATAAAAGTTGAATGTGTTAACCAATATTTTCCAATTAGAACATATTTTAATAGAGAAAATTATAAATAATTTCTAAAAGTCAAATAATATTTAATATATTATATAACACATTAGACATAAAAAGCAATGAGTGGATTTACAGCTATTGGATTTTTGATTAATAAATGTGAAAAAATATTTAATCACGAGCCAATTCACATTTTCTAGATGCAACACATAAATTGTAAATTGCAGTTATTTCAATAATACAAATTTTTTGAATGTTGAATATTTCGTTATGATAGTATTAGGGATAAAACATAATGTTTTTTTAAGAAAAATTACTCAACAATAAATTAAAAAAAAGATAGGTTTTTTCAATCAAGAAACTTTTTCAAAGTTTATACTTTGGATATGTCTTTCTTATATACTATTTTTTTAATAAAAAATACATAAAATTATAAAATAAATTCTTTAAGACATATCTAATAAGACCTATTTCATTATGTACTTATTTCATTATGTACTTAGCACCATAGTAATACGTTAATCAGTGAACTATGTAGACTACCAATGTTGAATTCTAGAAAGGGGCAATAAATCGTGACTAAGAGTATACAAATAGCTAATTAGGTATATAAGAATTGTTTATGAATCAGTTTAACAATCTTCTTTCAATATTTGTTGGTATAAACATGAGTTTGAGGCATGTTGCATTGACTTACCAAATAACTTGCAATGTTGTAACTGATATTGCGACTGATTGGATTTGAAAAGGATCACTCACACAAATGTATTTTACATCCATTATGGTTTTTACAGTTGTTACACTGAATTTTGTCACCTTGACTATCTGCAGTTTATATGGCCTCATCAATAGCCATATTGTCCTCTTTGTCAAGCCCCATGCCTCTGCTCTTCATGTCAAAACTTCAAAAAGAGAGAGTCACTTGAAAACATGTTTATCTCTGGGTACGCAGGTTCTCTCTACCTTGCCTGCGTGTACGCACTCCAAATACACTATACCTGCGTACTTGTACGCTCTGTAAACTAAAGGTTGGGTGCGTACCCCTGTAAAGGTCAAAAGGCGCGAGTTTCATCTTTAAAAAGTTACTTGTGGTCACTTCTAGAGCCTTCTAGAAGAGTGTTTGACGTGTATTGAGCGCCTCCAGATGGTTCATGCATCCCTATGATAGAGGAACTTATCCCATCAAGAGAGGAGCTACCCCATCCAAAAGAGGGAGTATCCCATTGATGTTGGAACTGAATAACTTCCTCTAGAACACTATAAATACAGGCCTTGGGCCAGAGGAGGGGAGGTAGAAAGCTGAACATTCCAAAGGGTAGATGCTGCTGGAATTAGGACTTCCATTGTAAACTTGTGAGGAGAGATTACCATCCTTTCTTGTTGCCATATTGGAAGTGGGTGAGCTTGTCCAAGTAGAGGAAATCTCTTGCTGGACCCTGGAAGGAGCTTGCACAACACCAAGGCTCAAGTTGTAATGGTTCCTTTTTTGTTTCCTTAATACAAATAAGTCCATTCTTCTCAATGATTTGTTGTTAATGAATTATTTCATGTACTCCTTGGTCTATGTGATGAATATGCTTTGTTTTATGATGAATATTCAGGTGTTATGTAATCGTTTGCTTTGTTAGTGTATGCAGGTCTTAAAGTGAAGGAGGAGCTCATCTGGATCAGCAAGGGTGGACTGCTACAACAAGCGTTGGACCTAAGGTAAGATCGGAAAACACTTGATCTCTCATAGAATAATGTGTGTTTAGAGAAGGATTGCTCTTGTTTGGTTTGTTTATCACTAGAGAGTCTTAGACTCCTAGGGAGGTTAGCTTTGTCCGCAAAAACTCTTTCCGCATGACAAATTGGCGACTCCGCTGGGGAATCCATTGATGTGATTGATTTTTCCTTTGAGCATTACTTTGATCTGAAAAAGAGTCTTGTTTCTTTTGCTTTTTGGTTGCTTGACTGTGTTTTTGGGTGGCTTAGCTTAGGGTCGAATTAGAACTTAGGTTTTCTTTGTTTTACAGAAGTACGCACCCTCTGAGTTAGACACAGTGCGTACTTGTGTGCACTGTATCTGTGTACACAGAGCGTGCACGCACCTGGTTAAATAGGATGCCTGCGTACCCTGTTAAAATTAAGAAAATTTCCCTTTTTTATCAGTTTTTTCTTTTGAATTTTGTTTTTCTTAGTCTTTACTGCCCAGATCCACTGGTTGACTATCAAAAATCTTCACCTATACTTTTTCCATTAGTGTCAAAAGTTTTAGTGAAATTCCTTGAGATTTTAGCCTTAGGGTTTGGTTTTTATATTGGTCCTGTAGTGACTTTGGGTTTAGAAGCCGCAAAACCTTAGATATCTCTGGTTTTGTCAGTCTTCTTAGGAGTCGGACCAGTCACAAAATCTACCCTCGTGAGCGACCTACCTTTGTGTTGCCTCTTTGCAAAATTTCAATAAGCTTGTTCATTTAGAGTTGTGAATTTCATTTTAAAAAAGAACAAAAAGAGATTGAGTTTTTGTTTTGATTAGTTTGTGATTCTGCATAAACTAGTCCTTGGATCCATCATCCCCAAGTAAAACATCCCAAGAATCATCCTAGTAAGCTTTTGCTTCTTAGATTAAATTCTTAGTTGAAAAGTTAGATACATTTCCTTTGTTTCGCTTTTGAGTGATTTTTCATAGATTTGCTTAGATCTTGAAATTGCTTTGATTAGATTAGTTTTACATGCTTTTTGTTAAATAGGAAATATCAACGATCTCCTTTGCGATATTTGCTTTAGAGTAACATTTGATATCTTTGAAAGAGAAAAGAATTTTTTCGTTAAGTAGAGAGTGGTCTTGTTTTGTGTGTTTGAAAGAGAAAGAAAATTGTTTCTTTGATTGTCTTTTGAGAAAGTTGTGTTTATTGAAAAGATTGCATTCTCTCAACTCTCTTAATTAGAACATTCATCGAAAGAAAAGTTATCGAATCATCTTAGGTGCATTTTTTTTTAGAAAATTGGAGTCGAGTCTACATATCATCAAGTTTCATCTCCATCACCTTTGTCCTAAAGAACAACCATTAAAATCAACGCTTAATCTAAAATCAACATAGAAATTTTTATTTTTCTAGGGCTCTGGGAGCACCAACATAGATCAGGCTAGTGTCTTGGAGTAGGTGAGTAATTAACTCTCCAAGACTATTAAACCAAACAAGTAGCTTATCTTGTGATAGAATAAATCCAGCTGTTACATTTATATTCTGGGAAAGCTCCTCTTAAAGGGGAAGCACGAGCTCGTGTCCGAACCAGTGAGGGGATCAATCCTCCCTTGTTGGGAACGACGC